>QGSO01000154.1:0-59645 GCA_011037825.1 Carya cathayensis
TCGACGAGTGCCAAGTGTGTGTAAGCAACAAATATGCACGAAGCGACACGCAGCGGATAGCAAAGTCATAACTAAGTACCAGAATTTTTCTTAGCTTAATACAAAGCTGTTTAAAACATACATAATAAAATATTACGAACTACAAATATTATTCAAAGCCAAATACAAAGCATTAACTTCAACTCAATACTCCGGCGGAGCCGCATCCTCGGGCTCAGCCTCCTCCTCCTCCTCGATCTCTGCATCAAAATCTACGGTACCAAAAATGCATGAAAGAAACACCACTAGATAAAAACATATTAAAACTCAAACAATATGCATGAGAGAATGCCAATGCACAAAACCCATAAAACCATATTTTTCCACGCACGCCAAAGATCCCATTTGGCCAAAAAACATAACATTTCCAAATATCATGCCAAAAGTCTCATTTGGCCCATATCCAACTCAATCCATTAACCAATTAATCCATATGCACCATCACCTCCCCTAGGGGGTCATCCGCACATCCTGGCTCCTATGCCACACCGCGGGTAACGACCACGCGTATGACACCCAAATGAGCGATGCCCAGTTCCGCGCCCCGCGCGTTAGTAGCCAAGGATCCTTTAACCCTCACCAGTGAAGGGCCACGGAGTCAGTGCGTAGAACGATGCCCAGTTCCGCGCCCTACGCGTTCGTAGCCAAGCATCCTCTAGCCCCCGCTCCCGCCGTCGCCTAGCAACAACTCAGGGGACGTCACTCAATATATTACGCTCCCGAGTGACAAGAGGAGCTCCACCAAGATAATACTTCATCCCGGCTTGGGGTCGTGGTACACACGCACCTGAAAATCCATTTACGCCAATAAAACAGGATTTTTTTCTCAATTTAAATAAAATGCACGTGAATGCACCATGTAAATGCAATCTCAATGCACAACACAACCAATCAACCATAAATCAACAAACCAAGCAACTCCGTCCTCAATCCATCCGACCCCCGACTCCTCGGACTCAGTCTGGAATCAACCAACTAGCATATAAATATATATTGTATGAGCAAAATACATTTAAATCTAAAAGTAGAGTTTGGAAAATACTTACAACCTTATACGGTATTTTTCGAAAGCTCGCGGCGTTGCAAACGGTGGAGAAAAAGCAACGTAACAGTATATTTTACACTGTGGCCGTGGGTAATAAATTACCCACTTTCGAATGGGGACAAACCAAGACACGAAATTGATAGAGAAAGGTCTTGAGATGTTTATGAAGCTAAGGGAAACGAGTTTTGGCCGTGGGTGGTGGTGCAAATGGCGGTCGAAGGCCAAAAAGGGGCTGAACGGAGTTGAGCTAGTGGGAGCTGCTCTGGCAACGGATCGGGGCTGAAATTAGGTGGGTTAGGTCAGCAAGAGGTAGAGGAAGAAGTTGTGAAGAGATGGTGGCCGGAGGTGGTGCGACAGCGCCGGAATCGGTGAAAATCCATGTGGCTTGGAGGAGCTCGTGGTGGCCAACGGTGGCTCGGATGGAGGTGAAACTTAGTGGGGATGTTCACCGGTGAGAGGGGAAGAAAACTGGGTGGGTGGTGTAGGCCATGCCACCGGCGAGCGGCGGTTATGGGCTGCGAAAGCAACCGGCGATAGGGGAGAAAAACAGGGCAGGTGCCGTGACTTCCAACCGTGCGTGGCGGCTAACGGCTGGTCCGATGGCTCTGAAAATTGGTGGGGATGATCTCTGGTGGGAGGGGAAGAGAATGGTGGGGGTGGTGCACTACATGGCAAAGAAGAACTGCACGGGGAGAGAGAAACCGAGAAGGAAAGAAGAAGAAAGAGAAAGAAAGGAAAGAAAAGAAGAAAAAGAAAAAGGAAAAGGGAAAAAGAAAAAAGAGAAAAGAAAAGAAATGAGGGCTAATTCTCACTCCGGAAACCAAAAACAGATCCGCCGAAAACGATTTTAAAAACCATAAAACGATTAAAATAAATTGAACACAACATCAAATAAATTAAAAACCAATTAAAATACATTAATTTAAAATAAATAAACCAATATATTAATTAAATTAAAACAACCCTTTAGTGAAAACACACGTAAAAACGGGTCATCACATCCCCCCCTCTTAAAAAACAAATTTCATCCTCGAAATTTGCAAGATTAAACACCAACTTGAAACAAGCCACATAATTCCACATAAAACCACGTACAACCAAGATTAAGAAACGTACCGTCATTACTCAAACAAGTAGGGGTACTGCTCCCTCATGTCCGCTACTTGCTCCCAAGAGAAATCTTGAGCTAACGGATCTCCCCATGCCACCTTAACCAAAGGTATCGTCTTGGACCTCAACTGTTGCTCCTTCCAATCCATGATCTGCGACGGAACAACCTCATAAGTAAGGTCCGGTTGCAACTGAATACTCTCTAGGTCGACAAAGCGTGGCTCTTGTTGACCAAAACTCTTCTTCAAGGATGACACGTGGAAGACATCATAAATATCCCCAAAATAATCTAGCAAAGCAACTCTATAAGCAACGGACCCCATTTTCTCCAAAATCTGGAAAGGGCCGACATACCTCGGATCCAGTTTCCTCTTTTTACCAAAACACTTAACTCCTCTCATGGGAGAGACTTTGAGATAAACCCAATCACCTCTTCAAAATATAACTCTCTCCTCCTGGTATCAGCGTAGCTTTTCTGACGACTCTGAGTGGCCGCCATTTTATCCCTGATGATCCGAACTTGGCTTTGCATCTCTTGAATTATTTCGGGTCCAATTATCTTACTCTCCCCTACTTCATCCCAACACAAAGGCGATCTGCACTTCCTCTCATAAAGAGCTTTATAAGGAGCCATCTGAATGGTCGCATGGAAGCTATTATTATACGCAAACTCTATGAGCGGCAAGTGATTTTCCCAACTCCCTTGAAATTCCATGACACATGCTCGCAACATATCTTCAAGGGTCTGAATGGTGCGCTCCGATTGGCTGTCCGTCTGCAGGTGATATGCAGTACTGAACTTCAGCTTAGTACCCAATGCTGCCTGCAAACTTTTCCAAAACTGAGACGTGAACCTTGGGTCTCGATCCGACACTATACTCTTCAGTATGCCGTGCAACCGCACTATCTCTTTCACATACAGGCGAGTCAACTTACCCAAGGAATCAGTATTATTAACAGGCAAGAACTGAGCACTCTTCGTTAACCGATCAACAATCACCCAAACAGAATTTATCCCACTAGGAGTCCTCGGCAAGCCCACTACAAAATCCATCGTGATGTCGTCCCACTTCCACTCAGGAATAGGGAGGGGTTGGAGCATACCAGCGGGTCTTTGATGCTCGGCCTTGACTTGACGGCACGTGTGGCATTTCTCAACATACAAGGCAATATCCCTCTTCATTCCATCCCACCAATAATTTTTCTTCAAGTCCCGGTACATCTTCGTACTGCCGGGATGTACTGAATAAGGGGCTGCATGAGCTTCTGCCATGATCCGCTCCTTGAATTCTGAATCTTTGGGGACTTGAAGTATTCCATCTTTATCCATACTATAGTGCACCGGCCCTCGATACTTTCTGACTCTTTTTCTGATATCCAACAGCTTCAAATCTTTTCTTTGAAGAGTCTTCAATTCTTTCAATTCAGCCGGTGCCATGCGGTAAGGAGCTTTATGTACAGGAGCTGCTCCAGGTTCCAAGTCTATAACAAATTCCATTTCCCGACCAATCCACCACTCAATAGGTAGTTGACGTGACCCGGATGGTTTTCCAATAGCCACACGAAGTCTTTCCCAACGCTTAGATTGAGTCGACATCATGCGAGATCGTACCCTGTATCCTGCCCCTCCAAGACGAAACATAACATTACAAGAAGTAAGATTTTATTTAGTCTTGAGTTGACATAGACCAATGGTAGANAATCTGGAAAGGGCCGACATACCTCGGATCCAGTTTCCTCTTTTTACCAAAACGCTTAACTCCTCTCATGGGAGAGACTTTGAGATAAACCCAATCACCTTCTTCAAAAGATAACTCTCTCCTCCTGGTATCAGCGTAGCTTTTCTGACGACTCTGAGCTGCCGCCATTTTATCCCTGATGATCTGGACTTGGCTTTGCATCTCTTGAATTATTTCGGGTCCAATTATCTTACTCTCCCCGACTTCATCCCAACACAAAGGCGATCTGCACTTCCTCCCATAAAGAGCTTCATAAGGAGCCATATGAATGGTCGCATGGAAGCTATTATTATACGCAAACTCTATGAGCGGCAAGTGATTTTCCCAACTCCCTTGAAATTCCATGACACATGCTCGCAACATATCTTCAAGGGTCTGTATGGTACGCTCCGATTGACCGTCCGTCTACGGGTGATATGCAGTACTAAACTTCAGCTTAGTACCCAATGCTGCCTGCAAACTTTTCCAAAACTGAGACGTGAACCTTGGGTCTCGATCTGACACTATACTCTTCAGTATGCCGTGCAACTGCACTATCTCTTTCACATACAAGCGAGTCAACTTACCCAAGGAATCAGTGTTATTAACAGGCAAGAAGTGAGCACTCTTCGTTAACCGATCAACAATCACCCAAACGGAATTTTTTCCACTAGGAGTCCTCGGCAAACCCACTACACAATCCATTGTGATGTCGTCCCACTTCCACTCAGGAATAGGGAGGGGTTGGAGCATACCAGCGGGTCTTTGGTGCTCAGCCTTGACTTGACGGCACGTGTGACATTTCTCAACATACAAGGCAATATCCCTCTTCATTCCATCCCACCAATAATTTTTCTTCAAGTCCCGGTACATCTTCGTACTGCCGGGATGTAATGAATAAGGGGCTGCATGAACTTCTGCCATGATCCGTTCCTTGAATTCTGAATCTTTAGAGACCACTCTGCAATCTCGGAATCGAAGTATTCCATCTTTATCCATACTATAGTGCAACGGCCTTCGAGATTTTCTGACTCTTTTTCTGATATCCAACAGCTTCGGATCTTTTCTTTGAAGAGTCTTCAATTCCTCAAAATCAATTACCCGAATATCAAGAACTGAAGATAAAATCTCCTCTTGCTGTGAACTTTCAATAAGGAGTCTTCTCATCCTACAAAGCAAAGAATCCAATCCTGACGACTCGGCCTCATCTTCCAAATGCGATTTTCGGCTCAAAGCATCAACAACTATATTTGCCTTCCCCGGATGGTACTTGATCTCGCACTGGTAGTCACTGATTAGCTCTAGCCATCACCTTTGCCTCATGTTCAAATTCTTTTGGGAAAACAAGTGCTTCAAGCTCTTGTGATCGGTGTATACTTCGCAAGCTTCCCCATACAAGAAGTGCCGCCAGATCTTGAGAGCAAAAACAATCGCAGCCAACTCCAAATCGTGCGTCGAATAATTCTGTTCATGATCCTTTAGCCGACGGGACGCATAAGCAACAACCCGTCCTTCCTACATAAGGACACAACCCAATCGAAATTTAGATGCATCGCTGAAGACTACGAATGGCTTATGCGGTTCTGGGAGCGCTAACACTGGTGCAGTCGTCAACCTGTTTTTCAATTCTTGGAAGCTTCTCTCACACTTATCTAACCAAACAAATTCCGCATTCTTTCTAGTCAAAGATGTGAGAGGTCCGGATAGGCGAGCAAATCCCTCCACAAATCTTCGGTAATATCCGGCAAGTCCCAAGAAACTCCGGATCTCGCGCACTGTTGTCGGACGTTGCCATGACAAAATGGCTTCCACCTTACTAGGATTAATAACCACTCCGTCTCGGGAAATTACATGCCCAAGAAATCTGACTTCCTCCAACCAGAATTCACACTTGCTAAGTTTGGCATACAACTAGTGTTCTCTTAATTTCCCAAGAACTAGACGAAGATGGTAAACATGCTCTTCAACATCTCGAGAATAAATCAGAATATCATCAATGAATACTACCACAAAGGAATCTAGATAAGGTCGAAATACCCGATTCATTAAATCCATGAAAGCAGCAGGGGCATTGGCTAACCCAAATGACATCACCTTAAATTCGTAATGCCCATATCTCGACCTAAAAGCAGTTTTGGGCACATCCTTGTCTCTTATCCTCAACTGGTAGTATCCTGACCTCAGATCAATCTTCAAGAACACAGCTGCTCCTTGAAGCTAATCAAATAATTCATAGATCCGTGGGAGAGGATATTTATTTTTGATGGTCACCTTATTTAATTCTCGATAATCGATACACATACAGAGGGTTCCATCTTTCTTTTTAACGAACAACACTGGCGCACCCCACAGCGAAGTATTTGGTTGAATGAACCCCTTATCTACCAGCTCTTACAACTGAGTCTTCAACTCTTTCAATTCAGCCGGTGCCATGCGGTAAGGAGCTTTATGTACAGGAGCTGCTCCAAGTTCCAAGTCTATAACAAACTCCATTTCACGAACAGGGGGTAGCCCAGGCAAGTCTTCCACAAACACATCTGGAAATTCCTCCACAACGGGAATATCTACCAAAGACTTCTTCTCAGACGGCATAGACACCATCTGAACTAAGAAGGCATCCGCTCCCCATGCAATCTCTCTTCTTGCTTGAATTGCCGATATAATTACCAGCCTTTCTTTTAGCTTACTCCCCGCAAATTCCAGACAATCACCATCTGGAAGCTGAAAGCTAATTACCCGACTTCTGCAATTAATACTCGTAGAATATTGGTATAGCCAATCCATCCCGAGGATGATATCAAAACCCAACAGCTTAAACACCACCAAATCAGCATCCAAGAACCTTCCATCAAAATTTAATGGGCAACCCAAGGCAACCTTGGAACACCATACCATTTCACCATTGGGTAGAGCCACTACTAAGGACTTTGGCAAAGGTTCCGTGACCAAACTACACATCCGAGCAAAAGTGGAAAATACAAACGACTGTGATGCACTGAAATCAAACAAACTGCAAGCATAAAACTCATATAAACGGACTCTCCCTGAACCAAACACATTAACCCATGAAATCCAAAAAACAAAGGAGAAACCAAAATACACCAAAAATCCAATCCAACATTAAATTAAATTAGATCCATACCTGTAATTACTCTGGCATCATGGGTCGCTGGCGCCTCATCATCAACATCTCCGGGTGTGATAGCATAAACTCGGGCTTGCACTGCTTTGTCTTGGATTTGTTCTTCCACCTCTCCTACCTCCACGGCTTCCTTGAACTCTAATGGGGCACTCACTAGCAATATGTCCCACTTGGCCGCATTGGTAACACTAGGGTCCACCACTCAGCCGACACTCGCCCTCATGAGCTCTATTAAAAATTCTGCAAATTGGCACCCGTCCTCCCATACATACACCTGAAGCCGCTTGAGGTCAGATCCCGGTCCGCTGAACAAATTTCTAAGGCGAACCTGAACTACTTCCTTCACCAGAAAAACTCCGCCTCTTATGTCCTGGAGGGGAGCCCATACTCAGATTATTCTCTCGCTCCACAAGAGTGGCCACATCCACTAAATCCTGAAAAGTGGATATCCGGTGGCTGACCACCATACGGCGTATATTAGGACGTAGACCCTCCTGGAAACGCTCGGCTCGCATTTCCTCTGTGGCGATGAGGTGGGTAGCAAATCGCCCAAGTTCTATAAATCTTCGGGCGTACTGTTCCACAGTCACGCTCCCTTGGACCAAGCTTCAGAACTCTCTTGCCTTTTGCCGCCTTACAGAAGCGGGAAAGAAGCGATCATTAAACTCTTTCTTGAAGCGCTGCTAGGTCACAGCGGCGAAAGACCCCAGTTCTGATTCCAGCATTACTCTCTTGGTATCCCACCATTCTGAAGCGGTGCCTTGCATCAGATAGCTGGCGTAGAGTACTTGTTGTGCCTCAGTGCAACCACACACCTCAAAAGTTCTTTCCAAGTCTTTGACCCACTTTCCAGCTTGAAGTGGATCCTCTTCTCCAGTGAAGTGTGGAGTTCTATGCGCCAAAAATCGCTCATAGGTGCACCCAGCTTGCACCCCTCCACTAGGCCCTCCAGGTAGTAGCCATGGCCCTCCTTGTTGCCAAGGCCCTCCTTGTTGTGGCCAAGGACCTCTTGGTTATGGCCAAGGCCCTCCTTGTTGTGGCCTAAAATTCTGTTGCATGAATTCAGTCACCTGCCGTATTGCTTGGGCTATGAAATCATCTCTCGGTGTATCGTCCCGAGGCCCTTGAGTAGATTTCCTTGGTCTCACCATTTTTTTTCCTGCCACCACAACCTTTTACCCCCTTTAAGAAAACAAAAACAAATAGCACCAACAANAAAACAAAAACAAAAACCAAAAACCAACACCACATAACAAGAAAAAAAAAACCCAGCATGCAATAACATAACTAAATAAATAAAAACAAGCAAACAAGCTCAAACAAATTCAATACAAATAAAACACGTCAAATAGCAACTTTACTTAAAATAATTTTTAAAACACAACTTTAAAAACATTCTGGTACTACCTACGGGACATGTGGTTTTACCCAGAGCCAAACTGCTCTGATACCACCTGTGACGCCCCCAAATCCCCACGCACGGACACAGGGAAATCGAGACGTTCGAATGGTGACAACACGGGTCACCATCCTATCGACGAGTGCCAAGTGTGTTTAAGCAACAAATGTGCACGAAGCGACACACAGCGAATAGCAAAGTCATAACTAAGTACCAGAATTTTTCTTAGCTTAATACAAAGCTGTTTAAAACATACATAATAAAATATTACGAACTACAAATATTATTCAAAGCCAAATACAAAGCATTAACTTCAACTCAATACTCCGACGGAGCCGCATCCTCGGGCTCAGCCTCCTTCTCCTCCTTGATCTCTGCATCAAAATCTACGGTATCAAAAATGGTGCCGCAGGTAAGTAAAATCCAAACACCACTAGATAAAAACATATTAAAACTCAAACAATATGCATGAGAGAATGCCAATGCACAAAACCCATAAAACCATATTTTTCCACGCACGCCAAAAATCCCATTTGGCCCAAAAACATAACCTTTCCAAATATCACGCCAAAAGTCTCATTTGGCCCATATCCAACTCAATCCATTAACCAATTAATTCGTATGCACCATGACTTCCCCTAGGGGTCATCCGCACACCCTGACTCTTGTACCACACCGCGGGTAATGACTACGCGTATGACACCTAAACGAGCGATGCCCAGTTCCGCGCCCCGCGCGTTCGTAGCCAAGCATCCTCTAGCCCTCGCTAGCGAAGGGCCACGGAGTCGGTGGGTAAAGCGATGCCCAGTTCCGCGCCCGGCGCGTTCGTAGCCAAGCATCCTCTAGCCCCCGCTCCCGTCGTCACCGAGCGACAACTCAGGGGACGTCACTCAGTATATTACGCTCCCGAATAACCAGAGGAGCTCCACCGAGATAATACCTCATCTCGGCTTGGGGTCGTGGTACACACAAACCCGAAAATCCATTTACGCCAATAAAACATGATTTTTTTCTCAATTTAAATAAAATGCACGTGCATGCACCATGTAAATGCAGTCTCAATGCATGACACAACCAACCAACCATAAATCAACAAATCAAGCAACTCCGTCCTCAATCTATCAGACCCCCGACTCCTCGGACTCAGTCCGGAATCAACCAACTAGCAGATAAATATATATTGTATGAGCAAAATACATTTACATCTAAAAGTAGAGTTTGGAAAATACTTACAGCGCTATACGGTATTTTTCGAAAGCTCGCGGCGTTGCAAACGGAGGAGAAAAAGCAACGTAACAATGTATTTTACACTATGGCCGTGGGTAATAAATTACCCACTTTCGAATGGGAACAAACCAAGACACGAAATTGATAGGGAAAGGTCTTGAGATGTTTATGAAGTTAAGGGAAGCGAGTTTTGGCCGTGGGTGGTGGTGGAAATGGCGGTCGAAGGCCAAAAAGGGGCTGAACGGAGTTGAGCTCGTGGGAGCTGCTCCGGCAACGGATCAGGGCTGAAATTAGGTGGGTTAGGTCAGCAAGAGGTAGAGGAAGAAGCTGTGAAGAGATGGTGGCCGGAGGTGGTGCGACGGCGCCGGAATCAGTGAAAATCCGTGTGGCTTGGAGGAGCTCGTGGTGACTAACGGTGGCTCGGATGAAGGTGAAACTTGGTGGGAATATTCACCGGTGAGAGGGGAAGAAAACTGAGTGGGTGGTGTAGGCCACGCCGCCGGCGAGCGGCGGTTCTGGGCTGCGAAAGCAACCGGCGACAGGGGAGAAAAACAGGGCAGGTGCCGTGACTTCCAACCGTGCGTGGCGGCTAACGGCTGGTCCGATGACTCTGAAAATTGGTGGAGATGATCTCTGGTGGGAGGGGAAGAGAATGGTGGGGGTGGTGTACTACACGGCGGCTGGACGGCGGAGAACTGGGTGGTCGAAGGGATGGCGACGGTAAGGAGAAAAGGAAGAAAAGCTACGCGGGGAGAGAGAAACTGGGAAGGAAAGAAGAAGAAAAAGAAAGAAAGGAAAGAAAAGAAGAAAAATAAAAAGGAAAAGGGAAAGAGAAAAAAGAGAAAAGAAAAGAAATGAGGGCCAATCCTCACTCCGGAAACCAAAAACAGATCCACCGAAAACAATTTTAAAAACCGTAAAACGATTAAAATAAATTAAACACAACATCAAATAAATTAAAAACCAATTAAAATATATTAATTTAAAATAAATAAACCAATATATTAATTAAATTAAAACAACCATTTAGTGAAAACACACGTAAAAGCGGGTCATCACAACCTACGTCTTGGTAAAGGTGATGCTCAAGCATTGTTGGAATATTTTAGAATGATGCAATACAAGAATGATGGCTTTTTCAGTATTATGGAGGTGGATGAGGACGATAGGATGAGAAATGTGTTTTGGGCGGATGCCCGTAGTAGATGGGCTTACAACTATTTTGGAGATGTGGTAACATTCGATACTACATACTTGACAAATAGGTATGGCATGCCATTTGCACCTTTCGTGGGTGTAAACCACCATGGACAATCAATCTTTTTGGGTGCAGGCCTTATTCAAGTGAGGATACCGAATAATTTGTTTGGTTATTTAAAAGTTGACTTGATTGCATAGATGGAAAAGTACCAAATACTATTATTACAAATCAAGATCGCGCAATAAAAAATGCGATTGCCATTGTTTTTCCCAACACGCGACATAGATATTGCTTGTGGCACATATTGAAAAAGGTCCCTGAGAAACTTGGTTCCCATACTCAATACCAATCTGGCCTGAAAAGTAAGTTACTATCTTGTGTCTATGACTCCCTTACTATTGAGGAGTTTGAGAATTCTTAGAACATCCTCAAGGATACATTCAACTTGCATGAAAATGTTTGGCTGCAAAGTTTATATGCAGAGAGAGAGTTTTGGGTGCCTGTATATTTAAAGAACACATTTTGGGCTGGGATGAGTACAACTCAGCGCAGTGAGAGCATGAACGCTTTTTTCGACGGCTATGTGCATGCCAGGACAAACCTTAAAGAGTTTGTTGATTAGTTCGTCAATGCNACCCGGGCTTGCACTGCTTGTCTTGGATTTGTTCTTCCACCTCTTCTACCTCCACGGTTTCCTTGAACTCGACTAGGGCACTCACGAGAAAAATGCCCCATCTGACCGCATACAAAACAGTGGTTACTACCAAGACAACACTCGCCTCCATGAGCTCTATTACATATTCCGCAAATTGGCACCCGTCCTCCCATACGTACACTTGAGGCTGCTTGTGGTCGAGTCCCGGACCGCTGAACAAATTTCTGAGGCGAACCGGAGCTACTTCCTTCTCCAGTAAAACTCTGCCTTTTCTGACTTGTAGGAGAGCCCACACTCAAATTAATCTCTCGCTCCACAAGAGTGGCCACATCCACTAAATCCTGAAAAGTGGATATCCGGTGGCTGACCACCATACGGCGTATATCAGGACGTAGACCCTCCTGGAAACGCTCGGCTCGCATTTCCTCGGTGGCGATGAGGGGGGAGCAAATCGCCCAAGTTCTATCAATCTTCGGGCGTACTGTTCCACGGTCATGCTCCCTTGGACCAAGTGTGAGAACTCTCTTGCTTTTTGCCGCCTTATAGAAGCGGGAAAGAAGCGATCATTAAACTCTTTCTTGAAGCGCTGCCTGGTCACAGCGGCTAAAGACCCCAATTCTGACTCCAGCATTACTCTCTTGGTATCCCACCATTCAAAAGCGGTGCTTTGCAACAAATAGCTGGCGTAGAGTACTTATTGCGCCTCAGTGCAACCACACACCTCAAAAGTTCTTTCCAAGTCCTTGACCCACTTTCCAGCTTGAAGTGGATCCTCTTCTCCAGTAAAGTGTGGAGTTCTATGCGCCAGAAAGCGCTCATAGGTGCACCCAGCTTGCACCCCTCCACTAGGCCCTCCAGGTAGTAGCCATGGCCCTCCTTGTTGCCAAGGCCCTCCTTGCTGTGGCCAAGGACCTCCTGGTTATGGCCAAGGCCCTCCTTGTTGTGGGCAAGCCCCTCCTTGTTGTCGCCTAAAATTCTATTGCATGAATTCAGTCATTTGCCGTATAGCTTGGGCTATGGAATAATCTCTCTGTGTATCGTCCCGTGGCCCTTGAGTAGATTTCCTTGGTCTCACCATTTTTCCTGCCACCACAACCTTTGACCCCCTTTAAGAGAACAAAACAAATAACACCAACAACAACAAAAAAACAGGAACCAAAAACCAACACCACATAACAAGAAACAAAAGAAACCAGCATGCAATAACATAACTAAATAAATCAGAACAAGCAAACAAGCTCAAACAAATTGAAAACAATTAAAACACGTCAAATAGCAACTTTACTTAAAATAAATTTTAAAACACAACTTTAAAAACATTCTGGTACTACCTACGGGACATGTGGTTTTACCCAGAGTCAAACCGCTCTGATACCACCTGTGACGCCCCCAAATCCCCACGCACGGACACGGGAAAATCGAGACGTCCGGATGGTGACAACATGGGTCCTCATCTTAACGACGAGTGCCAAGTGTGTGTAAGCAATAGAAGTGCACAAAGAGACACGCAGCGGATAGCAAAGACATATAACTAAGTACCAGAATTTTTCTCAGTTTAATACAAAGCTGTTCAAATCATACATAATAACATATTACAAATACAAATATTGTTTCAAAGCCAACTCCAAAGCATAGACTCCAACTCAAAACTCCGGCTGAGCCGCATCCTCGGGCTCAGCCTCCTCCTCCTCGATCTCTGCACCAAAATCTACGGTACCAAAAATGGTGCCGCAGGTAAGTAAAATTCAAACAACACTAGATAAAAACATATTAAAACTCAAACAATATGCATGAGAGAATGCCAATGCACAAAACCCATTAAACCATATTTTTCCACGCACGCCAAAAATCCCATTTGGCCCAAAAGCATTCATTTAATCATATCCTCTCCATTATCCCAGATAATGGCCCAAAAACCAGTCTCGCCATTTTCCTAGAAAATGGCCCAATAACCAATCCATCAAAGCACTGTAGGCGGGAATCACAGGCGGGACTCTACCACCATCCCTGCTTACCACCATCCCTACACGTGCACCATAGGCAGGAATCGCAGGCGAGACTCTACCACCATCCTTGCTTACCACCATCCCTACGCGTCGTGCACCGTAGGCGGGAATCGCATGCGGGACTCTACCACCATCCCTGCTTACCACCATCCTTACGCGTCGTGCACCGTAGGCGGGAATCGCAGGCGGGACTCTACCACCATCCTTGCTTACCACCATCCCTACGCGTTGTGCACCGTAGGCGGGAATCGCAGACGGGACTCTACCACCATCCCTGCTTACCACCATCCCTACGCGTCGTGCACCATAGGTGGGAATCGCAGGCGGGACTCTACCACCATCCCTGCTTACCGCCATCCCTACGTGTGCCTTTGACTCAAACCAGTCCATCCAATCGTTCACATATATCATAAATCAGTTCTCGCTTACAAGCCAAGTTTTCATTCACAAACACATGTACATGCATGCAATTACACGAAACCCGATTTTCCCTTTTTAAGCATGAAAATGTGAGCACTATACAATGCAAACATCAAGGCACAATTATCTCAAACAAATATCAACATCAACCAAACAACTCCGTCCTCAATCCATTCGACCCCCGAACTCCTCGGACTTAGTCCGGAATCAACCAACCAGTCCAATAATTAATTGTAAGAGCAAAATATATTTAAATCTAAAAGTAGAGTTTGGAAAATACTTAGAGCGCTATACGGTATTATTCGAAAGCTCGCGGCGTTGCAAACGGTGGAGGAAAAGCAACGTAACAGTGTATTTTACACTGTGGCCGTGGGTAATAAATTACCCACTTTCGAACGGGGACAAACCAAGGCACGAAATTGATAGGGAATTTCCTTGAGATATTTATGAAGTTAAAAGAAGTGAGCTTTGGCAGTGGGTGGCGGTGGAAACGGCGGTGGAAGGCCAAAAAGGAGCTGAACGGAGTTAAGCTCGTGGGAGCTGCTCCGGCAACGGATCGGGGCCAAAATTAGGTGGGTTAGGACAGTAAGAGGTAGGGGAAGAAGCTGTGAAGAGATGGTGGCCAGAAGTGGTGCGACGGTGCCGGAAACAGTCAAAAACTGTGTGACTTGGAGGAGCTCGTGGTGGCTAACGGTGGCTCGGATGGAGGTGAAACTTGGTGGGGATGAACTCTGGTGGGAGGGGAAGAGAATGGTGGGGGTGGTGTACAACACAGCCGCCGGACGGCGGCGGTCTAGGCTGGTCAACAGGCGGCAACGGGAAGGGGAGAAAAGGAAGCAGCGCGCGCACTGGAGAAGAGAAAAAGAAGAAGAAAAAGAAAGAAAGAAGAAGGAAAGAAAAAGGAAGGAAAAGAAGAAAAAAGAAAAAGGAAAAAAGGGAAAAAGAAAAGAGAAAGAAAAGAAATGTGGTCCAATCCTCACTTCTGAGATCCAAAAACTGTTCCGCCGAAAACGATATTAAAAACATAAAACGACTAAAATAAATTAAACACCACATCAAATAAAATAAAAACCAATTAAAATACATTAATTTAAAATAAATAAACCAATATATTAATTAAATTAAAAACACTCATTCAGTGAAAATACACGTAAAAGCGAGTCATCACAATTTGGACTTATAATGTCCTTTTATAGGACACCTAAACAATCCAAATTTATTATTAAAATAATTTTATTGTTATTTAAGCATTTTTCAAGCATCATACTGCAATCTCAAATAGGCTCTAAGTTTCGTTGTATCAGTGGTAATTGGAGTGGTGTAATGCACAAAGTCTAGCATACTTTTCACAACGTTTCTAAGATAATTTCTAGATCGAAATGTGAAAATCCAGCCCGAATTAGGGCCTATTTGGGGTTGCGATAGGATACTTGAAATGTACTTACATAACACTAAAAGTATTTTAATGAAAATTTTGGATTGTTTGGATGTCCTATATAAAACTACTTTCTAAGTCCAAATAAGCTAGAAACTACTTTTGAAAAAATTTACTACTTTTATCAAACGTGCTTTTCTGAATATCCTGGAACGTTGGTGTCACATTTTTAAAAAATTGTAAATGGGCAAAAATATCCATATTAATTTGTAATAATTATTGTGACGCTCCCAACTCTCACGTACAGACACGTGAAAATCGAGGCATCGAGATGATGACAACACGGGTCACACATTCCATCGCCAAGTACCATGTGTGTATACATGCAACACATGTACAACAAAAATAACGTAGCGGGTAATAAAAGTCTTTCAACTAAGTACCATAATTTTGTTTAAATACAAACTTGCTTAAAACAAGCGTATCAAAATATTACAAGTCTCAATAATGTCGCAAATCCAAAATACATAATTAAATATGGAAAATAATTTCCAAATAAAACAAGTCAAACTCCAAATCAGTCATCCGACAAAGCCACCTCCTTAGACTCAGTCTCCTCCTTATCTACATTAAAATCTACAGTACTAAAGACGGCACCATAGGTAAGTAATATTCCAAGCAATCCACAAGATAAAAATACATTAAAACCTCAACAATATGCATGAACAGGATGCCATATGCATGAGACCCAAAAATAATTCATTTTCCAACTCACGCCAAAAATCACATTTGGCCCAAAAATTTCACTCAAATCAATAGCCAATTTATTTGTATGCACCATGACCTTCCCTAGGGGTTCTCTACACACCCTAGCTCCCTTCGTCACACCATGGGTAACGACCATGCGTGTAATTTCGTAACGAGCGATGACCAGTCCCGCGCCTAGCACTTTCATAGCCAAGCATCCTCTAGCCCCCTCCAGCAGAGGGGCCACGGAGTTAGCACGAGAGCGTTACCATCCCGTTTGATCTCATTGTCGCCCAGCGATAACCCAGGAGACGTCACTCATTATATTGCCCTCCTGAGTGACCAGAGAAGCTCCACCAAGATAATATCTCATCTCAGCTTGGGGTCATGACACACACGCAACAAAAAATCCATTTAAACATCTAAAAACCTGTTTCCATTTCCAACACATGTATATGGACACATCATGCAGTGCAAATGAAATGACACAAAATCCTGAACAATCCAAATCATCCAAACATATATAACTCCATCCTCAAATCCATCCAACCCTCGACGCCTCGGACTCAATTCGGCACAACCAACCAATTACAAATTATTATTAAAGTAAAAATATATTTAAATCTTAAAGGAATTTTGGAAAATGTTTATAGTGCTATAAAATATTTTTCAAAGGATCACAGAGGTGCAAAAGCCTACAGTAATTCAACGTAACAGTGCAAAATGCATTGTGGCCGTGGATCACAAAATACCCACTTTTGAATGGGAATAAACTAAGACTTAGAATTGATAGGGAATGACTTAGAGGTGTTAGTGAAGCTAGTAGAAGTGGTGGTTGGTCGTGTGTGGCTGCGAAAATGGTGATGTAAGTCAAAAAATGACCCAAACAGATTTTAGCTCGTGGTGGTTGCTCCGGTGACGGATTGGAGTAGGAAATGGGTAGGTTAGGTCGGCAAGAGGTCGGTGATGAAGTGGTGAAGAAATGGTGGTCGGAGGTGGAACGACAGTGGTGGAATGGCTCAAGAGATGTGCGGCTTGGTGGGGCTCAAGGTGGTTAATGGCGACACGGGAGGAGTTGGAAATTGGTGGGTAGGTGCGCCGGCTGGTGGGGGCGATGTAGGTCACATCGGCGAGCAGCAATGGTTGGGGCGGGATGAAAATTCCAACAGAAAGAGAGAAGAGATATGTTGCGCGGGAGGAGAGAGAGAAACCAGAAGAAAAATGGGAAGAAAGAAAAGAATGAAGGAAAAAAAAGAAAGAAGAAAAAGAAAAAGAGGAAAAGAGAAAAAGAAAAGATAGGAAAAAGAAATGAGGTCCAATCCTCACATCTTGGGTCAAGAAACTGATCCAACTAAAACTATTTTCAAAATAACAAGTTAAATAAAATAATTCAAACGCATTGATTAAATAAAATAAAATAATAAAATCTAAAAACAAAATAATTTTAAATCCCAAAAATAAAATAATTTAATTTAAAAAGTAATTTAAATACAAAACAATAATTAATATAAAAAAATCTCCTCAAAATAAATTTCACAACTAAATAAATCCAACTAAAATCAGATAAATTTAAAACAAAAGAACCAATATTTTAATTAAATTAAAATACTCATTCAATAAAAATATACTAAAATACGGGGTATCACATCCTCCCCCCTTAAAATAAAATTTCGTCATCGAAATTTGCAAGGTCAAACGTTAATGCTAAAGCAAGCGACAAGATTCAACTAAGACCAAGCTTAGGAAACTGACTGCCAGTCATTCAAACAAATACATGTATTGTTCTCTCATGTCTGCTTCTATCTCCCAAGAGAAATCTTGAGCTAACGGATCTCCCCATGCCACATTTACCAGAGGTATCGTATTGGATCTCAACCTTTGCTCTTTCCAATCCATAATCTACGTCGGGACAACTTCATAAGTAAGATCCGGTTATAGCTGAATACGCTCTAGGTCAACAAAGTGTGGCTCTTATTGTCCAAAACTCTTCTTCAAAGACGATACATGGAAGACATCATGAATTTCCCTAAAATATTCCGACAATGCAATTCTATAAGCAACGGGTTCTACTTTCTCCAAAATCTGAAAAGGGCCAACATATCTCGAATTAAGTTTCCCTTTCTTACCAAAACGTTTAACTCCTTTCATGGGAGAGACTTTAAGATAAACCCAATCACATTCCTCAAAAGATAAATCTCTCCTTCTTGTATCCGCATAGTTTTTCTGACGACTCTACGCTATCGCCATTTTATCTTTTATAATCCGAACTTGACTTTGCATTTCCTAAATTATTTCGGGCCCAATTATCTTACTCTTGCCAACTTCATCCCAACACAATGGCGATCTACACTTCCTCCCATAAAGAGCCTCATATGGAGACATCTGGATGGATGCATGGAAACTATTATTATAAGCAAACTCTATAAACGGTAAATGATTTTCCCAACTTCCTTGAAATTCCATAACACATGCCTGCAGCATATCTTCAAGGGTCTGAATAGTATGCTCGGATTGACCGTCAGTTTGAGGGTGATCAGTACAAAACTTCAATTTAGTACCCTGAGCTGCCTATAAACTCTTCCAAAAATGAGATGTGAACCTCGAGTCCCAATCCTATACAATACTCTTGGGTACCCCGTGCAACCGCACTATCTCTTTTACATACAAACGGATCAACTTTTCCAAGGAATTAGTATTATTGATAGGCAAGAAATGAGCACTCTTGGTCAACCGGTCAATAATCACCCAAACCAAGTTCTTTCCACTAGGAGTCCTAGGTAAGCCCACTACAAAATCCATAGTAATGTCGTCCCATTTCCACTCAGGAATAGGGAGAGGCTGAAGCATACCAGCGGGTCTTTGATATTCGGCCTTGACTTGACGGCATGTGTCACATCTCTCAATGTACAGGGCGATATCCCTCTTCATCCTTTCCCATCAGTAATTTCTCTTCAAATGTCAATACATCTTCGTACTACCAGGATGAATTGAATAGGGAGCCGCATGAGCTTCTGCCATAATTTGCTCCTTAAATTCTGAATCTTTGGGGATTACTCTACGATCTCAGAACTGAAGAATACCATCTCTATCCATACTATAATGCAAAGGCTCTCTAGATTTCCTGACTCTCTTTCTAATATCTAGTAGCTTTAGATCCTTCCTTTGAAGAGTCTTCAATTCCTCAAAATCAACTACTTGAATATCAAGACTTGAAGATAACACTTCCTCTTGTTGCAAACTTTCGATAAGAAGCCTTCTCATCCCACAAAGTAGTGAATCCAATCCTGACGATTCAGCTTCATCCTCCAAGTGCAACTTCCGACTTAAAGCATCTACAACTAGATTCGCTTTCCCTAGATGATACTTGATCTCGCACTGATAATCATTGATCAACTCTAACCATTGCCTCTATCTCATATTAAGATTCTTCTGAGAAAATAGGTGCTTCAAACTCTTATGATCAGTGTAGACTTCACAAGCTTAAGAGCAAACACTATCGCTGCCAATTTCAAATCATGCGTAGGATAATTCTTCTCATGATCTTTCAACTGACGAGATGCATAAGCAACAACTCATCCCTTGTTCATAAGAACATATCCTAATCCAAACTTGGATGCATCGCTGAAAACTACAAATGGCTTGTGCAGTTCCAGAAGTGCCAACACAGGCACTGTTGTCAGTCTCTTCTTCAACTCTTGGAAACTTCTCTCGCACTTGTCTAACCAAACAAACTCAGTATTCTTCCTAGTCAAAGCAGTGAGAGGTCCGGATAAAAGAGAAAACCCTTCCACAAATCTTTGATAATACCTGGCTAGTCCCAAGAAACTCTGAATCTCACGCATTGTTGAAGGACGCGGCCACGACAAAATAGCTTCTACCTTGCTAGGATCTACAACCACACAATCTCGAGAAATTACATGTCCAAGAAATCTAACTTCTTCCAACTAAAATTCACACTTGCTAAGCTTCACATACAACTAGTGTTCTCTTAACTTCCCAAGTACTAAACGGAGATGATAAGCATATTCTTCAAAATCTTGAGAATAAATTAAAATGTTGTTGGTGAAAACCACCACAAAAGAATCCAAATAGGGTCGGAATACCCGATTCATCAAATCCATAAAAGCTGCAGGGCATTAGCTAACCCAAAAGACATCACCTTAAACTCATAATGCCCATATCTCGATCTAAAGGCAGTCTTGAGTATATCCTTATATCTTATCCACAACTGGTAGTATCCCGATCTCAAATCAATTTTCGAGAAAACAGCTGCTCCATGAAGCTGATCAAACAAATCATCTATCCGAGGGAGAGGGTACTTATTCTTGATGGCCACCTTATTGAGTTCTCGGTAGTCGATACACATTCTGATGGTACCATCTTTCTTCTTAACAAACAACATTGGCGCTCCCCATGGCGAAATACTCAGCTGAATAAACCCCTTATCTACCAAATCTTGCAACTGAACCTTCAACTCTTTTAATTCAGCTGGTGCCATACGGTAAGGAGCCTTGTGCATAGGAGCCGCTCCAGGTTCCAAATCAATAGCGAACTCCAACTCACGTACAGGAGGTAACCCAGGCAAATCCTCCACGAACACATCCGGAAATTCTTCCACAACAGGGATATCTACTAGAGACTTTTTCTTAGATGGTGTAGACACCACTTGGACCAAAAAGGCATCCGCTCCACAAGCAGTATCTCTTTTCGCTTGAATTGCCGATATAACTGCCGGACTTTCCTTTAATTTACTTTCCACAAATTCCAAACAATCTTCATCCGGGAGTTGAAAGCTAATTACTCGACTTCGACAATTGATACTTGCAGAATATCGATACAGCCAATCCATTCCAAATATAATATCAAACCCCCACAATTTGAACACAACCAAATCCGCATATAGTGTCCTCCCACCAAAATCCAAAGGACAGCCCAACGCAACTTTAGAGCACCACACCACTTCACCGCTTGGGAGAGTCACTACCAACGATTTTGACAAGGGCTTCGTAACCAGATTGCATATCTGTGTGAAAGTAAAAGACACGAACGACTGAGATGCACCTGAATCAAACAAAGTGCAAGCATAAAAATCATACAAACGAACTCTTCCTGAACCAATCACATTTACCGATGAAATCCAAAAAGTAAAAAGAAATCAAATCACACCAAACATCAAATCCAACAATTAAATTAAATCCATACTTGTAATACCCCAGCATCCTGCGTCTCTGGTGCCTCATCATCAACTTCTCTAGGAGTAATAGCATATACCCGAGCTTGCACCACTTGTCTTTGATTAGTCCTACCGCCACGACGACCTCCACGGCTTCCTTGAACTTGATTAGGGAACTCATGAGCAAAATGCCCCTCTTGGCCACAGCGGTAACACTGGGTTCCACCACTCTTCCGACACTCGCCCTCATGGGCTCTATTACACCTTCCACAAACTGGTACCCGGCCTTCCATACACACTCCTGAGGCTGCTTGCGGTCAAGTCCCAATCCTCTGCACAAATTTCTGAGGTGAACTGGAACTACTCCCTTCACCAGCAAAACTCCGCCTCTTCTGACCTGGAAGGGAGCCAACTCCAAAACTATTCTCACACTTTGCAATGGTGGCCAAATCAATTAACCTTTAAAAATTTGTAATCTGATGACAAGCTACTTGTCTGCATATATCATGTCGCAAACCCTCCTGAAAACGCTCAGCCTGCATCTCTTATGTGGTAATGAGGTGAGTAGCAAATCGCCAGAGTTTCATAAATTTCTGGGCATATTCTTCAATAGTCATATTTTCTTGGACCAGGCTACTAAATTCTCTTGCCTTTTATTGCCTCACAAAAACAGAAAAGAAACGGTCATTAAATTCCTTCTTGAAACGCTGCTAGGACACAGTAGCAAAAGATCCTATCTCCATCACTAAAAGTTCCCTCTTGGTCTCCCACCAACTAGCCGCATCATCTTGCAGCAATTAACTTGCATATAACACTTGTTGAGCCTCAGTGCATCCACAAACTTCAAGCTTCCTCTCCAAATCTAATCCACCTTCCAGCTCGAAGTGGATCTTCTTCACCAGTGAAAGCCAGGGTTCTATGCTCTAAAAAGAGCTCGTAGGTGCATCCAACTTGCACCGCTCTATTCTGATCTCGTTGCAGCAGTTGAAAATTTTGTTGAAGGAATTCTGTCATTCGATTTATAGCTCTAGCTATGACGTAGTTCCCATTGCCACGCGGCAAGTCATCCTCGGGTTCGCCGGTAGGCCTTCTCTACCTTACCATCTTCTTGCCATAGCATAACCTTTAACCCCACTTAAACTTCAAACAAAATAAACAATATAGAATAAAACCAAATAATAATAAAATAAAATAGCATACAATAAAATAAGCAAATAAATTAAAATCAAATGAAATCGAATCAAATTAAATAAAATAATTCAAATAGCAAACTTCAAATAAAATAATTTCAAATTACAACTTTAAAACTTTTTGGTACTGCACCTACGGGACATGTGGTTTTACCCAGAGTCAAACCGCTCTGATACCACCTATGAAGGCCCCAACTCCTACGTATGGACATGTGAAAATCGAGGAATTGGGATGATGACAATATGGGTCAGACATCCCATCGCCAAGTGCCAAGTGTGTGTACATGCAACACGTGTACAACAAAAATAATGCAGCGGGCAATAAAAGTCTTTCAACTAAGTAACAAAATTTTGTTTAAATATAAACTCGCTTAAAACAAGCGTATCAAAATATTAAAAGTCCCAATAATGTCACAAATCCAAAATACATAATTAAAGAAGGAAAATAGTTTCCAAATAAAACAAGCCAAACTCCAAATTAGTCCTTCGGCGAAGCTACCTCCTCAGGCTCAGCCTCCTCCTCATCTACATCAAAATCTACGGTACCACAGGTAAGTAATATTCCAAGCAATCCACAAGATAAAAATACATTAAAACCTCAACAATATGCATGAACAGGATGCCATATGCATGAGACCCAAAAATAATCTTTTCTAAAAAATTTCCTTTAAAACTTTTCCCAAAAAATGACCCAAAAGCCAATTTCAAATCAATAGCCAATTTATTCATATGCACCGTGACCTCCCCTAGGGGTCATCCGCACACCTTGACTCCCTTTGCCACACCATGGGTAACAACCATGAGTGTGACTTCGTAATGAGCGATGCCCAGTTCCGTGCCTAGCGTGTTCGTAGCCAAGCAACTTCTAGCCCCCACCAGCTGAGGGGCCATGGAGTCGGCACGAGAGCATTACCATTGTGATGCCCCCAGATTTCCATTTGGGATCGGACGAACATTCGAAACGTCGGGACATGCAACACAAGGTTACCTGCCCCCATTCATGACATATAAGATGCAATGTTCCTAATATGCATCTAGCATTATGCAATATTCGTAGCGGATAATTTTTTTTATAGCAATACTATGCACCAAACTTATAATATCACAAATAGTTAAATCATAATCCAAGCATGCTTAACAAAATAAACATCCACAATTTCAGTACGAGTCTCAGAAGACTGTTATCTCAAAAACATGGGAGGTCAGACTCCATATTTACATTACCAAAATACACTATTGAGGAAGTTCGTTGAGTAACTCATATAACTCAACTAACGAGGCCAGAATACTGTCCAAAAACTAACTAGAGAAGCTGTAAGCTCCGCGTTGTGTCTGCGGCGTCTAATCAACCTCCTTCAGTCTACAAAAGTCCGCTCCCTGCTTTGATCCTGACACATCACCTACTATTCTAGATGAATGGTATTTGAGACTACCATGATGAGATTTGATTACAAATCTCAGTAAGTTAACATGAACTCCCACACAGGTTAAAGATGCATGCATGGCAGTAAAAGCATGAATGCATAATTAAAATCGTAAGTAAGCATAGCATAACTTGACATATAGCACGTCATAACTGACATAACCTGAACTGAAACGTGAACTAAACTTGACCTGACATGACATGAACTTGAACTTAAAATATAACATGGGCTAGCAACATAACATGAACGTGAACTTGAAACATAATATGGACTTGAATCATAACATGAACGTGAACATACATAACATAAACATGAACTTGAATTTAACATAAATCTGAGCATAACATGACATAAACGTGAACTTGAGACATAATGTAAACATGAACGTGAACTTGAATATAACATGTACGTGAATATAACATGACATGAATTTGAACTTGAAACATAACGTGAACATGAACATAACATAACATGAACGTAAGCTTGAACATAACATAAACGTGAACATAACATGATATGAACATGAACTTGAAACTTAACGTGAACATGAACAAAACGTGTATGTGAACATAACATAACATAACATGAATTTGATCTGAAAGTTATTCTTATCTCATTGGGTCTCCATGATTGCTTATTTTTATCTCATGGGGTTACCATGAATACTTATTCTTAACTTCTTGACATAAACTTGGAATCTTGTTCAATAGACTTAATTAATAACGTGACCACATCGGTGCTACACAAGTCCCCTTGTGCTGTATGTCCCTGCCGATTACTGCATCACAACACAGGTATTTACACTAGCTGTGAGTGCGTTGATATGTACTCCACAGTTGTTGTGGCCCCACGTATTCTACGTATCACAAGTGTTGTGTCTCATGTAGTGTATACTCCAACAGTTGTTGTGGCCCCATACTTCATGCTCCACAGTTGTTGTGGCCCCATGAATTGTTTGTGCCACACTTGCTGTGAACACACGTAAAATAAAATATGGATTCATTGGCATTAGCGCTCGGCGCGCTCCGGTGACCAGCTAGTTAGGCCCCATTCGCAACCTGTTGACTATAATACATGACAGAATAGATTATGTAACAGATAAATATTCGTGACAATAAATCATGCATAACAGATAAACATATAATGGCGTGGGATGACATAGCATATATGATAACATACATATATAAATTGTAGTTCTCTTACCCATCATACATATACATTAAATTGATAGTAAGTTAAAAACTAACTTATCTCGATCATCGCGTTCTACGAGAATAAAGCACGAAACACGAGGAACTGTAAGATGGTATTCTAAAAGTTAAAAATTTAATTACTAACAATTAGAAACATGAAAGCAAGCTAACTTAGACTAAAATTACCATTTTACCCTCTACAGGCAAAAAATGATCATTTTACCTCTAACTTAAAGATTTCACATCCTAACTTCAAAAATTTTCAAAATTTACATTCCTCATAGAAATTTTGTCCTAAACTCAAATATCAATTTAGAAAAATTTTAAACATATCACAATTATAGAAAACACACTATGGCCGAAACATCTATAGGCCATTTCTCTTGGTTTTTGTTGCAATTCATTCCAACTTCAAAACTCATGCTTAAACCAAAAATTTGCAACAAAGATCTTCCTATCGTAAGTTTAAAACCATACTTAAAACATCTATTTAGAAAAAGCTAATAATCAACACCAAATATTTTGTAAAAAGATCCAAACACTTAAATCACAAGCTTTGACCCTAAATCAAAACATCTCCAAGACTTTCAAAAAATCAAATCTTACTACTAACATATTCATAACATCATCCTAAGATCAACCATGCTTTAAATCATCAAACAAAAGTCAACAAAATCATAAAATAACACTTGGCGTTTTTGGTTTTACACTTAGTCAAAAACAGAAACTTTTTCCTCAACTAGCTTTGATAAATCTCTTAGCTATGTGACATAAAGTGGTGAATAGTGAGGGGAAAAGGATTGCCTGTAGAAGCTGTGAGGTATGGAGGTTGATGAGGTGGATTTCTCCATCACCTCAAGGCACTATTGGGTGCAGCCAAAGGCAGTGAATGGTCTGTCATGTGGGGGAGAAAACTTCTCCAAGAAGCCTTGCTAAGTGGCTAAAATCGTGGGCCTTGGTGGGCCTCAACCAAGTGGGCTTCAATTTGGGGTTTAAAGTGGGTTTGGTTAGGTTTTGAGATGTTATCAAGCCCAAAATCAATTTTTATTGGCCCAATCAAATTTCCAAGGTTTAAAAGGTTAGATAATGATGTCATAACAAGAATTTTAGAAGTTAATAGTATGTGAAAGTAATTTAATCAAGTGATTAAACACAATGCTAGAAATTGGATCAAAAAGGGTTTGAAGACCAACTTTGGGGTTTGGGGAAACTGTTTAGGGTTTCAGTTTCAATCAAGATTTTGGGGTTTTAATTAGATTTCAACCATTTAGGATTTCACTAGGGTTGAAACCCTCTTTGATCTAGCTCAATTTGGTTGATCAGATGAAAAAACGTTTTGCTTAGGTAGCATGATCTCACACCTTGATTTCGTTCACAAATCCATCTAATGGTTCCTCTTTATACCAAGTGTCTAATACTATTCACTATGTGTGGCTAAGATCTTGCCAAGTGTCCAAATAAAACTTCTCTAATCTAATTTGGACATTCCACACTGTGATTTTGAAAACACTACACTTAATACGCTTATCGAGATTACTATTCACTCAAAAAAAATGCATAATAAACTAGTACTGAAAAAAATCCTAAATATTGATATTAACTAGTTTCAAAGCCAAATACAAAGCATTACCTTCAACTCAATACTCCGGCAGAGCCGCAACCTCGGGCTCAGCCTTCTCCTCCTCCTCGATCTCTGCATCAAAATCTACGGTACCAAAAATGGTGCCGCAGGTAAGTAAAATCCAAACACCACTAGATAAAAACATATTATAACTCAAACAATATGCATGGAAGAATACAACGCACATGTCCCATAAAAACCACATTTTTCCACGCACGCCAAAAACATAACCTTTAAAACTAGTCCTCGCCATTATCCCAGATAATGGCCCAAATCAATAAACCACCATTTTCCCAGAAAATGGATCACAAAGCCTCAACACATCCTCGCCATTTTCACAGAAAATGGCCCGTATCCGAAAACCATAAAACCAATCCAATTATGCATGCACCATGATCTCCCCTAGGAATCATCCGCATACTCTGGCTCTGTGCCACACCGCAGGTAACACCTACGCGTGTGACACCTAAACGAGCGATGCCCAGACTCGCGCCCAGCACGTACTTGGCTAGGCCATTCTCTAGTCCCCGCCAGCCAAGGGACCACGGAGTCGACACGACAGCGCATGCGATCCGGTCATCGCCCAGCGACAACCCAGGGGATATCACTCAGTTTTATCTGCTCCCGAGTGACCAGAGGAGCTCCACCGAGATAATAACCCATCCCGACTTGGGCTCGTGAGACACACGTACCCGAAAATCCATTTACGCCAATAAAATATGATTTTTCTCAATTTAAATAAATGCATGCACCATGTAAATTCAATCTCAATGCACAACACAACCAACCAACTAGAAATCAACAAACCAAGCAACTCCGTCCTCAATCCATCCGACCCCCGAACTCCTCGGACTCAGTCCAGAATCAACCAACCAACCAGATAATTTATTGTAAGAGTAAAATATATTTAAATCTAAAATTTGAGTTCAGAAAATACTTACAGCGCTATACGGTATTTTTTGAAAGCTCGCGGTGTTGCAAACGGCGGAGGAAAAGCAACGTAACAGTGTATTTTACACTGTGGCTGTGGGTAATAAATTACCCACTTTCGAACGGGGACAAACCAAGACAAGAAATTGATAGGGAATGGTCTTGAGATGTTTATGAAGCTAAAGGAAACGAGTTTTGGCGGTGGGTGGTGGTGGAAATGGCGGTCGAGGGCCAAACAGGGGTTGAACGGAGTTGAGCTCGTGGGAGCTGCTCCGGAAATGGATCGGGGCCAAAATTAGGTGGGTTAGGTTGACAAGAGGTAGAGGAAGAAGCTGTGAAGAGATGGTGGCCGGAGGTGGTGCGACGGCGCCGAAATCTGTGAAAAACCGTGTGGCTTGGAGGAGCTCGTGGTGGCTAACAGTGGCTCGGATGGAGGTGAAACTTGGTGGGGATGTTCACCGGTGAGAGGGGAAGAAAACTGGGTGGGTGGTGTAGGCCACGCCACCAGAGAGCGGCGGTTCTGGGCTACGAAAGCAATCGGCGATAGGGGAGAAAAATAGGGCAGGTGTCGTGACTTCCAACCGTGCGTGGCGGCTAACGGCTGGTCCGATGGTTTTGAAAATTGGTGGGGATGAACTCTGGTGGGAGGGGAAAAGAATGGTGGGGGTGGTGTACAACACAACCGCTGGACGGCGGAGCACTAGGTGGTTGAAGTGGCGGCGAAGGTAAGGGGAAAAAGAAGGGGCAGCGCGCGGGAGAGAGGAAACGGGGAAGAAAGAAGAAGAAAAAGAAAGAAAAGAAAGAAAAGAAGAAAAAGAAAAGGAAAAAGGGAAAAAGAAAAATAAAAAGAGAAAAGAAAATAAATGAGGTCTAATCCTTACTCCGGAAACCAAAAACAAATCCGCCGAAAACGATTTTAAAAACCTTAAAACGACTAAAATAAATTAAACATAACATCAAATAAATTAAAAGCCAATTAAAATACATTAATTTAAAATAAATAAACCAATATATTAATTAAATTAAAAACACTCCTTCAGTGAAAATACACGTAAAAGTGGGTCATCACACAAGTTTCTAGATCTAAGTCAATATATCATCAAAAAATTTATTCATGCAACAAAAAATCAATGGAAACTCATAAAAATATGCTAAAAACACTCCATAAAATGATCGGACCAAGATATGTCCATTAGCTTGGTCAAAAACTTTAAAACATAACATACTCTACAGTTTCAGGCCCAGAATGACCTTTCCATGGTTAAAAATACTTTTGACCAATACAATGATCATGGAATTATATGAATAATATATCAACGGAAACTATACTCAAAGAGGAACAACTTTTGTGAAGGATACATCATGTGAAAATACATACAAGGGGTCAAACAACTCCACACAAAAGACCCTAAAATCTACCCTAGAGAGCTCTTTTGGGTTTCTCTCTAAGAACGGGGTGATGAAGTGATGAAAGGGAAGGAAGTGTGTCTTACACGACTCAAGACTTCTGGAGGGTGAAGATATGGACTTAATGACCCTTGATTGGAGGTAGCTATGTGACATAAAGTGGTGAATAGTGAGGGGAAAAGGATTGCCTGTAGAAGCTGTGAGGTATGGAGGTTGATGAGGTGGATTTCTCCATCACCTCAAGGCACTATTGGGTGCAGCCAAAGGCAGTGAATGGTCTGTCATGTGGGGGAGAAAACTTCTCCAAGAAGCCTTGCTAAGGTGGCTAAAATCGTGGGCCTTGGTGGGCCTCAACCAAGTGGGCTTCAATTTGGGGTTTAAAGTGGGTTTGGTTAGGTTTTGAGATGTTATCAAGCCCAAAATCAATTTTTATTGGCCCAATCAAATTTCCAAGGTTTAAAAGGTTAGATAATGATGTCATAACAAGAATTTTAGAAGTTAATAGTATGTGAAAGTAATTTAATCAAGTGATTAAACACAATGCTAGAAATTGGATCAAAAAGGGTTTGAAGACCAACTTTGGGGTTTGGGGAAACTGTTTAGGGTTTCAGTTTCAATCAAGATTTTGGGGTTTTAATTAGATTTCAACCATTTAGGATTTCACTAGGGTTGAAACCCTCTTTGATCTAGCTCAATTTGGTTGATCAGATGAAAAAACGTTTTGCTTAGGTAGCATGATCTCACACCTTGATTTCGTTCACAAATCCATCTAATGGTTCCTCTTTATACCAAGTGTCTAATACTATTCACTATGTGTGGCTAAGATCTTGCCAAGTGTCCAAATAAAACTTCTCTAATCTAATTTGGACATTCCACACTGTGATTTTGAAAACACTACACTTAATACGCTTATCGAGATTACTATTCACTCAAAAAAAGTGCATAATAAACTAGTACTGAAAAAAATCCTAAATATTGATATTAACTGTGATGCCCCCATATTCCGCTTGGGATCGAACAGACATCTGAAACGTTGAGACATGCAACATGTGGTTACCTGCCCCCGTTCATGACATATAAGATGCAATGTTCCTAACATGTATATAACATTATGCAATATTCGCAGCGGATAATTTTTTTTTCTTGAGCAATACTATGCACCAAACTTATAATATTCCAAATAGTTAAATCGTAATCCAAGCATACTTAACAAAATAAACATCTACGATTTCAGTACGAGTCTTAAAAGATTGTAACCTCAAAAACATGGGAGACCAGATTCCATATTTACATTAACAAAATACACTATTGAGAAAGTTTGTCAAGTAACTCGACTAACAAGGCCAGAAAACTATCCAAAAACTAACTATGGAAGTTGTAATCTCCGTGTCGTATCTGCGGCGTCTAGTCAACCTCCTTCAGTCTACCAATATTCGCTCCCTGCACTAATCCTGACACATCGCCTACCATTCGGGGGGAATGGTAGTTGAGACTGCCACGGTGAGATTTGATTACAAATCTCAGTAAGTTAACAGGAAACTCCCACACAGGTTAATTATGAATGCATGGCAGTAAAAACATGAATGCATAATTAAAATCGTAAGTAAACATAGCGTAACTTGACATATAGCATGGCATAACTAACATAACCAGAACTGAACTTGACTTTGACAAGACATGAACTTGAACTTATAATATAACATAGGCTAGCAACATAACATGAACGTGAACTTGAAACATAACATGAACTTGAAGCATAGCATGAACGTGAACATACATAACATTAAGATGAACTTGAATTTAATATAGACCTAAGCATAACATGACATAAACGTTAACTTGAGACATAATGTAAACATGAACATAACATAATATGAACGTGAACTTGAACATAACATGTACGTGAATATAACATGACATGAACGTAAACTTGAAACATAACATAACATGATATGAATATGAACTTGAAACTTAACGCGAACATGAACATGAACATAACATAACATGAATTTGATCTGAAACTTAGTTTTATGTCATTGGGTCACCATGATTGCTTATTCTTAACTTCTTGACATAAACTTGGACTCTTGTTCAATTGACTTAATTAATAATGTGACCATATGGGTGCTACATGGGTCCCCTTGAGCCATGTGTCCCTGCCAATTACCGCATCACAACACAGGTATCTACACCAGCTGTGAGTGCGTTAATACGTACTCCATAGTTGTTGTGGCCCCACATATTCTACGTGTCACAATTGTTGTGTCTCACGGCTCCACAGTTGTTGTGTCCCCATGAATTGTTTGTACCACACTTGCTGTGAACACACGTAAAATAAAATATGGCTTCATCGGCGTTAGTGCTCGGCGCGCTTCGGTGACGAGCTATTCCGGCCCCATTCGCAACCTGTTGACTGTACTTCGTCAACCCAGGAAATTTCACGCCTATTTAGACATTCCAGCGTGAACAAAGGAGTTTCACTAGGATATTACCCCATCTTAGCACTTAGGATCGTGATTGACATGAATAACTTAACATAAATGTGATCTGAAACTTGACTTAACATAAACTTGATCTGACTTCTTTACTTAACATGACATACTTGCAATGGTAAATATTACATGATATGACATACATGTAACATATGGCATACTTAACATGATATACTTATAACATATAGCAATACGTGACAGAATAGATTGTATAACAGATTAATATTCGTGAAAGAATAAATTATGCATTACAGATAAAATGTAATAATGTGGCATGGCATGGAATATATGATAACATACATAGATAAATTGTAGTTCTCTTACCCATCATACATACACAATAAACTGATAGTAAGTTAGAAGCTAACTTACCTCGTTCGTCGCGTTCTACGAGAATAAAACACGAAATACAAGGAACTGTAAGAGAATATTCTAAAAGTTAAAAATTTAATTACTAATAATTAGAAACATGAAAACAAGCTAACTTAGAGTAAAATTACCATTTTACCCTCTACATGTGAGAAAATGACCATTTTACCCCTAACTTAAGGATTTCACATTCTAACTCCAAAAGTTTTCAAAATTTACATTCCTCATGCAAAGTTTGTCCTAAACTCAAATATTAACTCAGAAAGATTTAAAACAAATCACAATTATGGAAAACACACTATGGCCGAAACATCCATAGGCTATTTCTCTTTGTTTTTGTTGCAATTTCTTCCAACTTCAAAACTCATGCTTAAACCAAAATTTTGCAACAAACATCTTCCTATCCTAAGTTTAAAACCATACTTAAAACATCCATTTAGAAAAAGCTAATAATCAACACCAAACTTTTTGTAAAAAGATCTAAACACTTAATCACAAGCTTTGACCCTAAATCAAAACATCTCCAAGAATTCCAAAAATCAAATCTTACTTCTAACATATTCATAACATAATTATAAGATCAACCATGCTTTAAATCATCAAACTAAAGTCACCAAAATCACAAAATAACACTTGGAGTTTTTGGTTTTGCACTTAGTCCAAAACCAGAAACTTTTTCCTCAACTAGCTTTGATAAATCTCTTGATCAATGGTTTAAGAAGGTGAGATCTTCGAAATAAAGTGTCACATGGTTTAAGAATGTGTCTTAAATAGGATCCAACCATCAAACTTAAAATCACATGGCTAAAAATCAATAAAACATGGATTGAATCCAAAAACATCAAATCTCAGGCCTAACCGAAATCCTCTTGCATAGAAAAATCATATCTTTGAAAATAATAATAAATATCTTCAAAATAATATCCTAACATGAAAATAAGAGACTTAGGATCATCATATAAAAATATCAAAACTTTTAGAGTAAGATCAAATCCCGAAATATTCAAAATTTCTCTAAATAAAAACTATTTTTCCACTTCCAGTTTTCAAGTTTCTAGATCTAAGAAAATCTATCATCCAAAGCTTTAGTCATGCAACAAAACCTCAATGAACACTCTTAAAAACATGCTAACAAGACTCCATAAAATTTTCGGACCAAGATATGTCCATTAGCTTAGTCAAAAACTCCAAAAACATTACATACTCTCCAGATTCACTCCCAGAGTGACCTTTCCATGGTTAAAAATACTTTTGGCCGGCCAATGACAATGGAATGATACAAATAATATATCTACAGAAATTATACTCAAAGAGGAACAACTTTTATGAAGGATTCATTATGTGAAAGTACTTATAAGGGGTCGAAAATCTCCACGCAAAAAGACACATAAATCTGCCTGAGAGAGCTCTTTTGGATTTCTCTCTAAGAACGGGGTGAAGAAGTGATGAAAGGGAAAGAAGTGTGTCTTGACCGACTCTATAATTCTGGAGGGGGAAGATATGGGCTTGAAAGACCCTTGATTGGAGGTGGCTATGTAATATAAAGTGGAGAATAGTGAAGAGAGAGGACAGCCTGCAGAAGCTGTGAGGTATGGAGGTTGATGGGGTGGGTTTCTCCATCTCATCAAGGCACTATTGGGTGCAACCAAGGGTAGTGGATGGTTTGACATGTGGGGGAGGAAACTTCTCCAAGAAGCCTTGCCAAGGTGGCCAAATTCGTAGGCCTTGGTGGGCCTAAACCAAGTGGGCTTCAATTTGGGGTTTAAAGAGGGTTTGGTGAGGATTTGAGATGCTATTAAGCTCAAATCCAATTTTTCTTGGCCCAATCAAATTTTCAAGGTTTAAAATGTGGCGCCCCCAAATCCCTACGTACCCACACGGGAAATTCGAGATGTCCGGATAGTGACAACCCGGGTCACCATCCTATCGACGAGTGCTAAGTGTGTGCAAGCGGCACGTGTGCACAAGGAAATACGCAGCGGATAGCAAAGTCATAAAATTAAGTACCAGAATTTTTTTCTTAAATAAAATACAAAGCGGTTCAAAGGTACATAATAAAATATTACAAGACATAAATATTTTTTCAAAACCAAATACAAAGCATGAACTCCAACTCAAAACTCCGGCGGAGCCGCATCCTCGGGCTCAGCCTCCTCCTTCTTCTCGAACTCTACACCAAAATCTATGGTACCAAAAATGGTGCTGCAGGTAAGTAAAATCCAAACACCACTAGATAAAAGCATATTAAACTCAAACAATATGCATGAGTAAATGCCAATGCACAAAACTCATAAACCATATTTTTCCACGTACGCCAAAAACCCATTTGGCCCAAAAACATATCCTTTAAACAAAATCTCGCCATTATCCTCGATAACGGCCCAAAACATATCATTTAAAGCCAAGCCTCGCCATTATCCCCGATAATGGCCCAAACCACCATTTTCCCAGAAAATGGATCACAAAACCAGACCTCGCCATTATCCCCGATAATGGCCCAAATCAATAAACCACCATTTTTGATGTGAACCCCAATCGATTTGCTTTGAGACCCAACAACAATATTGGAAAACAACCCCAAGAAAGCCAAACTTAGATTTATGGATGGAGAATTTAGACCCGATGAGAACCCATTCCAAGAACATAGATTATATCAAAATCTAGACCCATTGAAGAATTTGTCTCAAGAACCCAAATTACAAAGGAGGAACGCCACAAAGGTTTTGATTTACCTTTGATAAGTTCAAATGTTCAAGAAGAACAAGAGGAGATAACTCAAACTCTCAAAGAAATGCCATATATTCTGCCTCTCAAGTGAGGCTATAAGTTGTTTAAATAGACAACTCCCAAAAACCCTAATGAAAGCGCCTCGGGTACTGTATCGTGAACAGTGTCGTACGCCGCGCTACAGTAACTTCTAAACCCTAGTGAAATAATAAGTTTCCAAATAAATCCTTGGCCAAAATACAAGGCCTTCCCAAAGAAAACCCTAGTGCATTAGAAATAAGACATATGTGAGCCAAGCATCCTCAAGCCTAATTATTCTAGATTAATTCCTATGACTAATAAAATAAGCCATTTTAATGAAATAAATAAGTCCATGGTCTTCAATAATAATAGGCCCAAGTCGTGTCTTCCATAGCTTAGATCAAGTGGATCAAAACTGGTTCTCATTCTTTCAAGCCCATCATGAGTGTTGGGCTCTTGCTAGCTTTATCCCAATTGGATTGCACCAATTCTTACATTGCTCCCTTGATCTTCGTGGCTCTTAATCTTGTAATTGATCCTTAAGACTTGGTCCTCCTTGGGGCCCATCATTCCCCCTCTCCTCAAAAGGATTCGACCTCGAATCTCCACCTGGATCAAACGGAAGAAGATCAATAATATTGAAAATAGCAAACACATGATACTTACCTGGAAGATCCACTAGATATGAAGTATAATTAATTTTATCAAGAATTTGGAAATGTCCATCCAAGCTATTTCTGTCATCAACAGGTAAATGCATTAAATCAAAATGTATAAGTGGATTAAAACCAAAAGCACCTTCAAAAGATGAATGAGAAATAGTAGTATGCATGGTCTTCTTATATGCAAACTCTAATAATGATAAATGATACTCTCGCAGACATTCATGCAACAATTCAATGAAAGGAAAATGATACTCCCACATACGTTCATGAAACACATCTAAAGCCTTCCTTACACCAAAATGACCACTCCAATTATATGCAACCTCAATGAATGGCAAACCATACTCCCAAAAGTATTCCTGCAATATGCCTAAATTCTTCTTTACACCAAAATGACAACTCAGATTATATGCAACCTCAATGAATGCCAAATAATATTCCCACAAGCGTTCATACAACAACGTCAATGAATGGCAAATGATACTGCCACAAACGTTCATGCAACACGTCAATAAATGCCAAATGATACGCCCAAAGGTGTTCATGTAACACATAAAAAATCTTCAGCACACCTAGATTACCTAACAAAATACTTCCATATCTATCACACACAAGCAACTCACACATAAAACTAGTAGGCACACAAAGTTTATTCTCTCCAAACAAATACAAATCTAGTCTATAGCACTTACCAAACGATGTTTTCTCACGTACTCCATCCACACTGGCAAAGTCATCATCATTAGCATGCAATTTCTTGTCATATTCAAATCTCAATAACTTTGCATTTAAAATAATGATACGATCATACCTTCTTGCTAATGCACAAGCCACAAAAGTTTCCTTACCATGTGTGTACTTGATTACATGAGGAAAAGTCTCAATACATTCCTCCCACTTGGCATGCATTCTAGTCAACTTACCTTGTCCTTTCAAGTGTATCAAGGACTCATGTTCTTCAAAGAAAGGTCGGGTAGGGATTATCGCACCGGCCACAAAATCAATGTATTGCTCGATCTCTCTAATAGGTGGCAATCCACTAAACACACCACTAGGAATCATGACCTTATATCCCTGCAACAAAGAAACAACAATACTAGGCAAAGGTACGTCAAGTTCGTTAGTATGAAAACTTGCCTTAGCGAAAGAACTCACTTTTCTTTTTGTTTTCCTCTCATTTTCTGCTCTATCTCTTGTCTTTCACTTTTCTTTTCTTCTCTCTTTTCTTCAGTTCTTTCTTTTCACTCTCTTTATTCTTTTCACTTTCTTTTTCCTTTTCACTCTCTATTTTCTTTTCACTCTCTGTTTTTTCTTCACTCTCTCCCTCTCTTGAGGTTTTGGCCTCACTATTTTTTTCTTCCTCAATTTCAGTTCCACTCTTTCTTTTTCGCCCAACCTCAGTTTCACTCTCTCTTTTTTTAGCAATCTCAGTTTCTCTCTTTCTTTGTTGAACAACCTTAGTTTTTAGTTTCAATTGGTCCTCATAGACCTGTCTTGGAGTTAAAGGAGCAAGCTTGATTGTGTTGCCTTCTTTTGAAAAGCTGTACATGTTTTTGAATCCATCATGTATCACTCTTCTATCATACTGCCATGGCCTCCCCAACAAGATATGACCAGCATGCATAGGCACCACATCACAAAGCACTTCATCTTGATACTTCCCAATGGAAAAAGTAACTAACACTTGTCTATCCACCCTAATCCTCCCCACAATCATTCAACCACTGTAACTTGTACGGTCGAGAATGCTTCAAGGTAGGTAAATTCAATTTTTCAACTAAAGTAGTGCTAGCAACATTAGTACAACTCCCCCCATCAATGATCATACTACATACCTTGTTATTGATGTGGCATCTAGTATGAAAAATGTTCTCTCTCTGTCGCTCTGATCATCCATCTTATTTGTGTTTGAGAGCACGCCTGGCAACAAGAGACTCACCATACTCCTCATTCTTATATTGATGTTTAATACTAGGCTCATGTCTCCTATCTCTCCCACTTTGTAGATTTCTAATCACTACACTCACCTCCCCATTGTCACGCATAATCATCACACGTTTGTTTGGACATTGAGAAGCGATGTGCCCTGAACCCAAACACTTAAAACATTTAATATCTCTGTTTCTAGAGGGTTGGGATGCTATCTTGGGTTTGTTGCTAGTTCCTTCATCTTTTCCTCTAGGTGGTTCGGTCTTTGCCTTTGTTACAACTCGATCATCTTTCTCCCACTTTGGTTTCCAAGGAGTGCTAGAAACCGAAGTGTACCTTGATGTCCCTTTCCTCTTTAATTGCCTCTCCACCTTCATAGCCATGTGCACCATGTCTTCTATTTCTACATAATGTTGCAACTCAACCACATTGGCTATCTCCCTATTCAAACCACACAAAAATCTAGCCATAGTGGCCTCCCTATCCTCCTCTACATTTGCCCGTATCATGGCCACCTCCATCTCCTTATGGTAGTCCTCCACACTCCTAGACCCCTGTGTAAGATTTTGTAATTTCTGGTAGAGGTCCCTATAGTAGTGGCTAGGTACAAATCTCCGCCTCATGAGAGCTTTCAACTCTCCCCATGTCTCGACAAGCCTCTCATAATTCCTCCTTCTATTGGTCACTAATTGATCCCACCAAATAATAGCATAATCAGTGAACTCAATTACTGCCAACTTCACTTTCTTCTCCTCTGAATAGTTATGACAATCAAAGATCAACTCTATCTTCTTCTCCCATTCTAAATAAGCTTCAGGGTCAGTTCTACCTTGGAAAGATGGTATTTTCATTTTGATGTTCTCAAGGTTTCTATCCACTCCATCACGACCCCGTGGGTTTCCCCTAAATCCTCTTTCACGCCTGACTCCTCTATGCCTACCCATCCCAACTTCAGATATTAGGTCTTCCTCATCCTCGCCATCTCCTACATCTTCATACTCATGTTCTCTTCTAGGTTCACGTCTCCTCCTATCTCTCCCATCANGATGTTTATGAAGCTAGTGGAAGTGAGTTTTGGCCGTGGGTGGCGGCGAAAACGCCGGTAGGGGCGGAAAAAGGGCAAATCGGAGTTGAGCTCGTGGGAGCCGCTCCGGTGACCGTTTGAGGCCGGGGATGGGTGGGTTAGGTCGGCAAGGAGTAGGGGAAGAAGTGGTGAAGAGGTGGTGGCCGGAGGTGGAGCGACGGCGGCGGATCGAGCCACAAACCGTGCGGCTTTTTGGGCGTTTTCCGGCCAAATGGCCGGCCGGTTGGGGCTGGGAGTTGGGGGGAGTGATCACCGGCCGGAGGGGAGTCGACCGGCAGGGGTGGCGTCGAGCACGACGCCGGCGAACGGCGGGCCTGGGTGGGGCTTGGTTCCGGCGTGGGTGAGGAGAGAGAGAGAAAGAGAGGGACGCGGGGAGAGAGAGAGAACCGAACGGGAGAGGGAGAAAAAAGGGAAAAAAAGAAAAAAAAGAGAAAAAGAAAAAGAAGAGGAAAAGAAAAGAAAAAGAAAAAAGATGAAGGAAATTAATGAGGTCCAGTCCTCACGTCGGAAGTCCAAAGACTGATCAGCCGAAAACGGTATAAAAACATAAAACGTTTAAAATAAATTAACACTACATCAAATAAATAAATAAACACCAATAAAATATTTTAAACACATCAATAAGCTAAAATAAAATAAATAACTAGTAAAACAAACTATTAAAATTTTTTTTTAAAACCAAAAACAAGCCAAAATAAATTAAATCACAATTTAAATCCAACAGCCAACAAAAATCCATTTAAAACTCGATAAATAAAAATAAAAGCACTATAAAATATTTAATTAAATTAAAATATTCCCTTCAGTGAAAATACACATAAAAGCGGGTCATCACAAAAATCATTTCTTAAAATCTATTACTACAACCTCGAGTTAACAATAATTATTTTCTAAACTAGCTCGATATCTACAATCCTCAAAGAGGTATATGAGCTAAATCATTACCTCCCGTCCTCAAAGAAATCTACTCTAAAAATTTTCATATCAATAACTCCACCCTGATCAACCCCATTTTAATGGTTGCAAACTAATCATTCTCCAGAGTAGATCAAGCTAGCACACCAAGTTTGTAAAACTAAGAACTCAACTCTTATTATAAATTGGTCCTTCAACTCTGCAATTCTAAAACCTTAATCAAATAAGAATCATTTTTAGAATTTCTAAGATCAATGAGCTTACACCCCATAATTGAAATCTAAAACATTAACAGATAATAAATCGCTTTCATGAAATCCTCAAGATTGATGGCTTTAATCCAAAACCTTCACCTTAAAAACTTGTAAATTTTAAAACCCCGATTGCCACCAAATTGCTCATACGAATCAGCGAAATTTAAAACCTGAAATTTAATTATTTCCCCCAAATCTTGTCGAACCTAGCATCTTAATTGTCCAAATCTTATTTCCTAAAATCTATAAGACCTCAAACCTTAGATAAAATTCTCTTAAACCAATCCTTAAAGTTCGTTGAGTCTACACCTTCCTATTCTATAATCTCTTTACATAAATTCTACAAAACCCAAGACCTCAATTATCTTAAGCGACTTAAAGCTAACTCCCCTCCTTAGTTGCAATTTACATTCCTATTCCCAAGAGATCGCCTAACCCACGTCGTTTCCTTCTAGCCACAATATTATAAGAGTAACCCACCTCTATAAAATTCAACCCTACTACACTAAGTATTTATTCCTACCAACAACATTCTCAATAGTACCTTCCTCCTGTCATCGCATAATCCTTAACCCCACTTTTTAATTCTAGACAAAACAAAACATATATCTTAAAACAAAACCAAATAACAATAACATAAAAAGCATGCGATAAACCAAGCAAATACATAAAATAATTAAAAACAAGTTAACTCAATTAAAACAGAAAACCAAGCTTCAAATAAAACAAACTCCTTAAAACACAACTTAAAAACTTTCTGGTACCGCTCCTAGGGGACATGTGGTTTTACCCAGAGCCAAACCGCTCTGATATCACCTGTGGCGCTCCCAAATCCCCACGTACCCACACGGGGAATTCGAGACGTCCGGATGGTGACCCGGGTTGGTCACCATCCTATCGACGAGTGCTAAGTGTGTGCAAGCGGCACGTGTGCACAAGGAAATACGCAGCGGATAGCAAAGTCATAAAATTAAGTACCAGAATTTTTTTCTTAAATAAAATACAAAGCGGTTCAAAGGTACATAATAAAATATTACAAGACATAAATATTGTTTCAAAACCAAATACAAAGCATGAACTCCAACTCAAAACTCCGGCGGAGCCGCATCCTCGGGCTCAGCCTCCTCCTCCTTCTCGAACTCTACACCAAAATCTACGGTACCAAAAATGGTGCCGCAGGTAAGTAAAATCCAAACACCACTAGATAAAAGCATATTAAACTCAAACAATATGCACGAGTAAATGCCAATGCACAAAGCTCATAAACCATATTTTTCCACGCACGCCAAAAACCCATTTGGCCCAAAAACATATCCTTTAAACAAAATCTCGCCATTATCCTCGATAACGGCCCAAAACATATCGTTTAAAGCCAAGCCTCGCCATTATCCCCGATAATGGCCCAAACCACCATTTTTCCAGAAAATGAATCACAAAACCAGACCTCGCCATTATCCCAGATAATGGCCCGAATCAATAAACCACCATTTTTGATGTGAACCCCAATCGATTTGCTTTGAGACCCAACAACAATATTGGAAAACAATCCCAAGAAAGCCAAACTCAGATTTATGGATGGAGAATTTAGACCCGATGAGAACCCGTTCCAAGAACATAGATTATATCAAAATCTAGACCCATTGAAGAATCTAGACCCGATGAGACCCACAACAAAGGAAAAAAGACAAGAAACCCTAGGTAAAAACCTAGCTAAAACTCACGGCTTGGTTGGCAACACACACACACGGTTTGTTCAAAAACAGGGCACGAAAATATATCTTTCAAACACAACTAGGACCTGAAATTACTAGAGGAAAAAGAGGGGAAAACGAGCAAGAGATTGAAGCCAAAAATAGAGTATAAATTCGGTACAAAACAGAGCAGATTTTTGGCACAAAAACAGGGCAGATTTTCGGCACAAAAATAGGGCATAAACCATGCAGATCAAAGGGGAGAGAAGGGGCTTTTTACACCAAAATAAAAAGGAAACAAACAAGAAACAAAGAAAAGGGTGCACAGCAGCTTTGGTCAACCAATTGCAGGAAAAGAAGAGGAAGGAACGCAACACACCAGAGAAGAGAAAAGGGACGGCGCTGGAGGAGAAGGAAAAGAAGAAGAAGAAACCCTATGGCCTAAACGACGCCGTTTTGGGTAAGTTAAGGGGCTGGGCTTGTGGGTCATAGGCTGGGCTGGGCAAAGGTTGGGTTTTGGGTCAAAAAAAAAAACAGGAGAAATAGAAATAAAGAGCCCAAACCAACATACAAAGAACCAAGAATTAAAAAAAAGTGCAATAAACATACTTAAATAAAATACAAAGCGGTTCAAAGGACATAATAAAATATTACAGAATAAATATTGTTTAAAACAATACAAAGCATGAACTCAAATCAAACTCCGGCGGAGCCGCATCCTCGGGCTCAGCCTCCTCCTCCTCCTCGAACCTCACAAAATCTACGGTACCAAAAATGGTGCCGCAGGTAAGTAAAACCCAAACACCACTAGATAAAAGCATATTAAACTCAAACAAATATGCACGATGAATGCAATGCCAAAACTCATAAACATATTTTTCCACGCACGCCAAAAACCCATTTGGCCCAAAAACATATCCTTTAAACAACATCATACCTCGATAACGGCCCAAAACATATCGTTTAAAGCCAAGCCTCGCCATTATCCCGATAATGGCCCAAACCACCATTTTCCCCGAAAATGATCACAAGACCATCGCCATTTTCCCAGAAAATGGCCCGAATCAAAACCATGAAAACCAACCAATTATGCATGCACCATGATCTCCCCTAGGGATCATCCGCACACTCTGGCTCTGTGCCACACCGCAGGTAACGTCTACGCGTGTGACACCTACACGAGTGATGCCCAGACTCGCGCCTCCAACTCGCGCGTACCTGGCCAGGCCATCCTCTAGTCCCCGCCACTAAAAGGACCACGGAGTCGACACGACAGCGTTACCGTATCGTGCGATCCGGTCGTCGCCCGGCGACAACCCAGGGGATGTCACTCAGTATTATCCACTCCCGAGTGACCAGAGGAGCTCCACCGAGATAATAACCCATCCCGGCTTGGGCTCGTGATACGCACACTCCCAAAAACCATTTACGCCAATAAAACATGATTTAATCAATTTAAATAAAATACAAGTGCATGCATCATGTAAATGCCAATTTCAATGCTCGACAAATAAATTCAACCATAGCACAACAAATCAAGCAACTCCGTCCTCCATCCAGCCGACCCCCGAACTCCTCGGACTCAGTCCGGAATCAGCGAACCAACCAAATAATTTATTGAAAGAGTAAAATACATTTAAATCTAAAAGTAGCGTTTGGAAAATACTTACAGCGCTATATAGGATTTTTAGAAGGTTCGGCGCGAAGCGAACGGCGATGCGAAAGCAACGTAACAGTGCAAATGCACTTTCCCGTGGGTCGCAAAATACCCACTTTTGACCGGGGACAAACCAAGACACCAAATTGATAGGGAATGGTCTAGAGATGTTTATGAAGCTAGTGGAAGTGAGTTTTGGCCGTGGGTGGCGGCGAAAACGCCGGTAGGGGCGGAAAAAGGGCAAATCGGAGTTGAGCTCGTGGGAGCCGCTCCGGTGACCGTTTGAGGCCGGGGATGGGTGGGTTAGGTCGGCAAGGAGTAGGGGAAGAAGTGGTGAAGAGGTGGTGGCCGGAGGTGGAGCGACGGCGGCGGATCGAGCCACAAACCGTGCGGCTTTTTGGGCGTTTTCCGGCCAAATGGCCGGCCGGTTGGGGCTGGGAGTTGGGGGGAGTGATCACCGGCCGGAGGGGAGTCGACCGGCAGGGGTGGCGTCGGGCACGACGCCGGCGAACGGCGGGCCTGGGTGGGGCTTGGTTCCGGCGTGGGTGAGGAGAGAGAGAGAAAGAGAGGGACGCGGGGAGAGAGAGGAACCGACGGGAGAGGGGAGAAAAAAGGGAAAAAAAGAAAAAAGAGAAAAAGAAAAAGAAGAGGAAAAGAAAAGAAAGAAGAAAAAGATGAAGGAAATTAATGAGGTCCAGTCCTCACGTCGGAAGTCCAAAGACTGATCAGCCGAAAACGGTATAAAAAACATAAAACGATTAAAATAAATTAACACTACATCAAATAAATAAATAAACACCAATAAAATATTTTAAACACATCAACAAGCTAAAATAAAATAAATAACTAGTAAAAACCAACTATTTAAATTTTTAAAACCAAAAACAAGCCAAAATAAATTAAATCACAATTTAAATCCAACAGCCAACAAAAATCCATTTAAAACTCGATAAATAAAAATAAAAGCACTATAAAATATTTAATTAAATTAAAATATTCCCTTCAGTGAAAATACACATAAAAGCGGGTCATCACAAAAATCATTTCTTAAAATCTATTACTACAACCTCGAGTTAACAATAATTATTTTCTAAACTAGCTCGATATCTACAATCCTCAAAGAGGTATATGAGCTAAATCATTACCTCCCGTCCTCAAAGAAATCTACTTCTAAGCATCTCCAAAAGTCATGCTTTCGCGCGCACTCTGATAACTCATCAAAATACTTAAAGGCTATATCCTCAAAAATTGATACCACGAAGTACAAGCTCAATTCACACCTAATCACAAGAAAACCTTTACTACATTTCCATAGAAAATCTTATGTCTCCAAAAACCACAAATCTCCACTCATTCCGCAAAATACACTCATGACTGATGACAGAAACAGGTACTAATCAACCTCCGAGCCCCAAATTGAAAACATATAACATCATCCCAAAATACACTTGTCTCTTCTAAAGATAAGGAACATCTCCAAAAAGGCCCAAGTCCTTCCCGGCCAACCAACGAGAGCGCCTATAACTTCTATCCGATATCCCATACTTCAAGCTTATTACCTATATTTTGAATAACATCCAATCTTGCAATAACTAACTCACTATAAACTACCATTGACTTCGCCTAAACATAAACGAAACGATCATGGTAACTCACACACCTACTTGTACTCTCAAAACTCTAGTTTTAGTACAACTAAATCCTTCAATAACACTTCACAAAAAAAACTCAAGACAGGCCGTACTGTTTAAATCTTCAATCCTTCAAAATTATTCCACATCACTCTAGAGTCCTAAAACCATATTACCTTCTGAATATATTTATGTTATCCACTGTTGATGCCTAAGTTCCAACCTCCAAGATTTCATCATACACCACACATGATGACCCAACAATCTCCTTTCAAGTTAAATACACAGGTCTAAAATTCTCTCAACTGGACACTCAAACTCCAAAGGAAAGCATAGTCTCAAAATTTAACTTTCTATGTGACGTCAACTCACAACTAATTCTTGAAGATAGACTCAACTATTAATGCCAACCATCACTCCAATTAATAACCCACTTTGTCTGTACACTCCGATTAGCTCACCAAGAATTTGAAGTTAAGATCTCTTGAATTTAATATCATCACATCTAATCCACTTCAGTACTCACCAAAGCCACTTCTCTCAAGTCAAAAATGAGACTAGAATTTATACTCTCTAAAAATCCATACACCCTCACCAACACTGAAACTAAATCTCATGTACCCTTAGCTAATACCCAAAAATCATTCCAACGTATAAATGATCCATCGCTCCCATTTCCAACATATGTACCTTATCCTCAGAATAAACAAAGTTCATTTTCCAAAACCTGCACCATCTATTATCCTTAAACTTGATATAGATCAATCCCAGAACCTATTACAAGAACCTCGAGCTATAACAAAAGATCGATACATTCAATCCTTAGACAAACACACGAACTAGATCGACATCTTCAATCCTAAAAAAAAAAAAAAATTGGATCATTACCTTTAATCCCCCAAGAAATATCCTCCTTAATAATTCCTATATCCATCCTTCCACTTTATTCAACTCCATTTATGATTGTAGCCTAATCAATTTCTAAAATAATCCACACTAGTAAACCAATCTTGCGAAACTAAAACTTCAATCTCATTATGAATCAGTCCATCAAATCCTTAATTCTCATAACCTTAAATTATACAAAATTGCTTTTCCAAGATCCGTTAGGTCGATGAATTTATATCCAACAATTAAACCATTGTTTCCAAAACCTTGATGGATCTATTTCTTCCGGACCGATAAAAATTGTGGCGCCCCCAAAATCCCCACGTACGGATACGGGGAATTCGAGACGTCCGGATGGTGACATCACGGGTCACCATCCTAACGACGAGTGCCAAGTGTGTGCAAGCGACAAATGTGGACAAGAAGATTACGCAGCGGATAGCAAAGTCAAATACTAAGTACCAGAATTTTTTCTTAAATAAAATACAAACGGTTCAAAGGCACATAATAAAATATTACATGATATAAATATTGTTTTAAAACTAAGTACAAAGCATAACTTCAAATCAAAACTCCGGCGGAGCCGCATCCTCGGGCTCAGCCTCCTCCTCCTCCTCGAACGCTGCATCAAAATCTACGGTACCAAAAATGGTGCCGCAGGTAAGTAAAACCCAAACACCACTAGATAAAAGCATATTAAACTCAAACAACAAGTATGAATGAATGTCAATGCTCCAAAACTCATAAATCATATTTTCCACGCACGCCAAAAACCCAACTGGCTTAAAAACATAACCTTTAAAACCAAGCCTCGCCATTATCCCAGATAATGGCCCAAACCACCATTTTCCCCGAAAATGGATCACAAGACCATCGCCATTTTCCCAGAAAATGGCCCATATCCGAAAACCATGAAAACCAACCAATTATGCATGCACCATGATCTCCCCTAGGGATCATCCGCACACTCTGGCTCTGTGCCACACCGCAGGTAACGTCTACGCGTGTGACACCTACACGAGCGATGCCCAGACTCGCGCCTCCAACTCGCGCGTACCTGGCCAGGCCATCCTCTNAATCGCATTTCTGGCACCATAGTGAATGATAACACTGATTATGTTGACAGACTAAAACCTTTGCGATTAGCCGATTTGTGAAAACTTATGGAGTTTTCACGAGGTTCCTCAAGTCTATAGAAATTCTACCATTAAATTTCTAACGGGCTGTTACATTAACCTACAGTGAAAATCGTTTACGAAAAATCAACCCCAAAGTAACCCTAAAAAAGATTTCACAGTTTCGAACAGGCATTTTGTCCGAAATTATGAAAATGAGTTATTGCACCATAAAATCCTAAATAATCAATTGAGTCTAGTGGCGTAGACCATAACATATTCTGACACTTCTAACTACCTCAAACAATTAAAATCGCATTTCTGGCACCATAGTGAGTGATAACACTGATTATATTGACAGACTAAAAGTTTTACGATTAGCCAATTCTTGAAAACTTACGGAGTTTTTACGAGGTTCCTGAAGTCTATAGAAATTCTATCATTGAATTTCTAGTGGGTTGTTACATCCTACCCTCCTAAAAAAAGATTTTGTCCTCGAAATCGACGCAAGTACAAACATAAAACACTCTCAATAGAAGATGTTCCTTACCAAAACTACTGTCCATCACTGGATGTATCATCATTGGTCGTATCCGATGGAGTTGCATTGATGTCCAATGGCATGGCGTGTTGGGGTAAGTAGTAGAACATGTTGTCCTCTTATTCATAGACCACATTGTTGAAATGACATTGGTCGGGGGCTACACAAACCCTTCATCGCCGTTTTTTGGCTCCTGACCCTCTACTAGCAAACGTCCGTGGTGAGTTGATGACATAAATGATCCAGATGTTGCGGGCTCAATGTTGGCAGCTGCGGCACGCTTTTATGCTGTTCTACTGGAGTCAGCTCCACCCTGTGTTGTCCTCGCTTTGAAGCTATCCCAGTCTAACCACGTAGTTGAGTGAAGTGGTGGGTAACGTTCTTCATGAGGTAACTCCTTCCTCTCGTAGTCCACACTAATCTTATCTATAACGATCACAAAGGTTATTGCCTAAACTTAACAAGTTCTGGACTAACCTTCTAGGATACTAAATCCTTACTTAAGTGAAATCACTTATTTCCTTAATGCTCAAAGAGTTACTCACCATAGATATATATATATATATATATATATATATACATACCACTAAATTCTGTCATTCCTTAACTTTCTCACTCTAATCAAAATTGTACTAGAACCCTTCCGCAAAGTAGGTCAAGTCATACCGGCATACTCTTTAAATCTAAAACTTCAAGTATTCGTGCAATTTGATTTGGAAGAATTTAATCCATACACAACTGAATTTTCTTTCTCTATTTCCTCAGGGAAACTTGTCTGCCTAGGACTAGCTTACTCCATAATTAAAACGAATCATTCCTCCTCCTAGGTGACACCTTGATAAACAATCAGCTATTAACCTAAACTCAAGCCTTTCTCTCTTATGTTTGGCATAGCTCATCTATCCATCATGAGCTGCCTCTTATTTTGACTCTAAATAGAAGGATATGTTCCTAGTGTTCATGTAAATCCTTAAGACTAAGATTTTACTTCTCATGTATTGGTCTCCAATGTAAGGGCAATTTATATCTCCACAAACACAGTGTTTCACAAAAAACCATTTAATGGCGACTGGATAAAACTACTATCATAAATGAATCCTCCTAAGGCCAAAGGTTGTTCCAAATACTTTACTCTTCCGAAAACAAATATCATTGAGTCCTCCAAATCAAAACAACTCCAAATACACAGAAAACAATTCCTCAACCTTTAATACCGTTCCTCGTACTACTGAAAGGCATAATATATCTACACTGGTATGAACAATAATACTCCTAATGAGAATTGTTACTCTTATCAACTGGGTAACAATTTGACTTCCGAATGGAACTCTCGTGCAAAACCACAATTACCAACAACAAGGACTCACTTAAATCCAATAGCGTACAAGTTACAAACCTCAATAACTTATCATTACCCAAAATAACAGTAATGCACTAATACCATCAATTGCAATCCAATCAAATTTAACTAAACTTAACAATATAGAGGTCCAAGTAAAATATTAGTGATGATGCCAACTCCTTCAGTTCCTAGGGAGTTAGCATCTGTGTCTCCCTGAGTGACAGCTTACAATCTAATGGGTAAGTGCACTCGCTACTGTTGCTAATGTCTAAGCATGTCAGTTAGTAGGCATACAGCTTCAACTAATCCTCCATCCATCGGGGGATTCTGATTTTCCTGATTGATGTCTCTCTCAGGGTTCCAAGGTATCCTACCAAGAGTCATGTGTCACTTCTCGAAACACATGAGTGCACTTATAAAAACCATGTACTATCTCTTATACTTCGAGAAATTCAAGCCTCACAAAGACTAAGATTTCAATCCTAATATTTGGTGCATTTCCTAGGGACATGTGGATTTATAACCCAGAGACGTATTGCACTGATACCACCCTGTGACGCTCTCAGATTTCAGTTTGGGATCGAACGAACATCCAAAGCATTGGGACATGCAACACAAGGTTACCTGCCCCCGTTCATGACATATAAGATGTAATGTTCTTAACATGCATCTAGCATTATGCAATATTTGTATCGGATAATTTTTTTTTTAGCAATACTATGCAACAAACTTATAATATCCCAAATAGTTAAATCATAATCCAATCATACTTAACAAAATAAACATCCACGATTTCAGTACTAGTCTCAGAAGACTGTTATCTCAAAAAAATGGGAGGCCAGACTCCATATTTACATTACCAAAATACACTATTGAGGAAGTTCGTCGAGTAACTCATGTATCTCAACTAACGAGGCCAGAATACTGTCCAAAAACTAACTAAGAAGTTGTAAGCTCCGCGAAGTGTCTGTGGTGTCTAGTCAACCTCTTTCAGTCTACCAATGTTCGCTCCCTGCTCTGATCCTAACACATCACCTACCATTCGAGGGGAATGATAGTTGGAACTACCACAATGAGATTTGATTACAAATCTCAGTAAGTTAACAGGAAACTCACACACAGGTCAAAGATGCATCCATGGAAGTAAAAGTATGAATGCATAATTAAAGTCGTAAGTAAGCATAGCATAACTTGACATATAGCATGACATAACTGACATAACCTGAACTGAAACGTAAACTGAACTTGACTTGACATGACATGAACTTGAACTTAAAATATAACATGGGCTAGCAACATAACATGAACGTGAACTTGAAACATAATATGAACTTGAATCATAGCATGAACATGAACATACATAACATAAACATGAACTTGAACTTAATATAAACCTGAGCATAACATGACATAAAGGTGAACTTGAGACATAACATGTACGTGAATATAACATGACATGAACGTGAACTTGAAACATAACGTGAACATCAACATAACATAACATGAACGTGAGCTTGAACATAACATAAACATGAGCATAACATGATATGAACATGAACTTGAAACTTAACGTGAACATGAACATAAAATGCACGTGAACATAACATAACATAATATGAACTTGATCTGAAACTTATTCTTATCTCATGGGGTTACCATGATTGCTTATTCTTAACTTCTTGACATGAACTAAGAATCTTGTTCAATAGATTTAATTAATAACGTGACCATAGGGATGCTACACAGGTCCCCTTGAGCCGTGTGTCCCTACCGATTACCGCATCACAACACAAGTATCTACATCAGCTGTGAGTGCGTTAATACGTACTCTACAATTGTTGTGGCCTCATGTATTCTACGTGTCACAATTGTTGTATCTCATGTAATGTATGCTCCACAGTTATTGTGGTCCCATATTTCATGCTCCACAGTTGTTGTCCCATATTTCATGCTCCACAGTTGTTGTGGCCTATGAATTGTTTGTGCCACACTTGCTGTGAACACATACAAAATAAAATATGGCTCCATCGGCGTTAGTGCCCGGTGCACTTCGGTGACCAGTTAGTTCGGCCCAATTTGCAACCTGTTGACTGTACTTCGTTAACCCAGGGAATTTCACACCTATTTGACACTCCAACATGACAAAAAAGAGTTCCACTAGAATATTACTCCATCCTAGCACTTAGGGTTGTGATTGACATGAATAACTTAACTGAACGTGATCTGAAAATTGACTTAACATAAACTTGATCTGACTTCTTTACTTAACATGACATACTTACAATAGTGAATATTACATGATATGACATACATTTAACATATGACATACTTAACATGGCATACTTATAACATATAGCAATACGTGACAAAATAGATTGTGTAACAGATTAATATTCGTGACAGAATAAATCATGCATAACAGATAAACATGTAATAACGTGGCCTGGCATTGCATATATGAAAACATAAATACATAAATTCTAATTCCCTTACATATCATACATACATAGTAAACTGATAGTAAGTTAGAAGCTAACTTAACTCGATCGTCGCTTTCTACGAAAATAAAGCACGAAACACGAGGAACTGTAAGAGGGTATTCTAAAAGTTAGAAATTTAATTACTAACAATTATAAACATGAAAACAAGCTAACTTAGAGTAAAATTACCATTTTACCCTCTAGATGTCGGAAAATGACCATTTTACCCATAACTTAAAGATTTCACATCCTAATTTCAAAAAATTTCAAAATTTACATTCCTTATGTAAATTTTGTCTTGAACTCAAATATCAACTCAGAAAAATTTTAAACAAATCACAATTATGAAAAACACACTATGGCCAAAAACATCTATAGGCCATTTTTCTTGGCTTTAGTTGCAATTCCTTCCAACTTCAAAACTCATATTTAAACCAAAATTTTGCAACAAAGATCTTCCTATCCTAAGTTTAAAACTATAATTAAAATATCCATTTAGAAAAAGCTAATAATCAACACTAAAATTTTTGTAAAAAGATCCAAACACTTGAATCAGAAGTTTTGATCCTAAATCAAAACATCTCCAAGAATTCCAAAAACTCAAATCTTACTTCTAACATATTCATAACATCATCCTAAGATCTACCATGCTTTAAATCATTAAACTAAAATCACCAAAATCACAAAATAACACTTGGAGTTTTTGGTTTTACACTTAGTCCAAAAACAAAAACTTTTTCCTCAACTAGCTTTAATAAATCTCTTTATCAATGGCTTAAGAAGGTGAGATCATCGAAATAAAGCATCACATGGTTTAAAAATGTGTCCTAAGGAATATTCTACCATCAAAATTAAAATCACATGGCTAAAATTCAATAAAACATGGATCTAACCCAAAAACATCAAATCTGAGGCCTAACCGAAATGCTCTTGCATAGAAAAATCATATCTTTGAATCTAGTAGAAAATATTTTCAAAATAATATCCTACCATGAAACCAAGAGACTTAGGATTATCATATAAAAATATCAGAGTCTTTAGAGTAAGATCAAACCTTGAAATATTCAAACTTTCTCCAAATAAAAACTGCTTTCCACTTCCAGTTTTCAAGTTTCTAGATCTAAGGAAATATATCATCAAAAACTTTATTCATGCAACAAAAACTCAATAGAAACTCATAAAAATATGCTAAAAACACTCCATAAAATTTTCGGACCAAGATATGTCCATTAGCTTTGTCAAAAACTCCAAAACATAACATACTCTCCAGTTTCATGCCCTGGACCAAGATATGTCCATTAGCTTTGTCAAAAACTCCAAAACATAACATACTCTCCAGTTTCATGCCCAGAATGACCTTTCCATTGTTAAAAATACTTTTGACCAATAAAATGACCATGTAATGATACAAATAAAATATCTATGGAAACTATACTCAAATAAGAACAACTTTTTTGAAGGATTTATCGTGTGAAAATACTTACAGAGGGTCGAAAAGCTCAATCTAAAAAGACCCAGAAATCTGCCCGAGAGAGCTCTTTTGGGTTTCTCTCTAAGAACGAGGTGAAGAAGTGATGAAAGGGAAGGAAGTGTGTCTTGCACGACTCAAGACTTCTGGAGGGTGAAGATATGGACTTAATGACCCTTGATTGGAGGTAGCTATGTGACATAAAGTGGTGAATAGTTAGGGGAAAAGGACTGCCTGCAAAAGCTGTGAGGTATGGAGGTTGATGAGGTAGATTTCTCCATCACCTCAAGGCACTATTGGAGGCAGCCAAAGGCAGTGAATGGTCTGCCATGTGTGGGAGGTAACTTCTCCAAGAAGCCTTTCCAAGGTGGCCAAAATCATGGGCCTTGGTGGGCCTCAACCAAGTGGGCTTCAATTTGGGGTTTGGTTAGATTTTGAGATGCTATCAAGCCCAAAATCAATTTTTATTGGCCCAATAAAATTTTCAAGGTTTAAAATGTTAGATAATGATGTCATAATAAGAATTTGATAAGTTAATAGTATGTGAAAGTGATTTAATCAAGTGATTAAACACAATACTAGAAATTGGATCAAAAAGGGTTTGAAGGCCAACTTTAGCATTTGGGGAAACCGTTTAGGGTTTCGGTTTCAACCAAACTTTTGAGGTTTCAATTGGATTCCAACCATTTAGGGTTTCACTAGGGTTGAAAGCTTCTTTGATCTGGCTCAATTTGGTTGATCAAATGAAAAAAAGTTTTGCTTAGGTGGCATGATCTCACACCTTGATTTCGTTCACAAATCCATCTAATGGTTCCTCTTTGTACCAAGTATCTAATACTATTCACTATGTGTGGCTAAGATCTTGCCAAGTGTTCAAATAAAACTTCTCTAAGCTAATTTAGACATTCCACACTGTGATTTTGAAAACATTGCACTTAATACGCTTCTCGAGGTTACTATTCAATCCAAAAAAATGTGTAATATACTTAGTACTAAAAAAATCCTAAATATTGATATTAACCTACATTAAAAATCGTTTACCAAAAATCAACCACAAAGTGCCCCTAAAAAAGATTTCATAGTTTCGAACAGACATTTCGTCCGAAATTATGAAAATGAGTTATTGCACCATAAAATCCTAAATAATCAATTGAGTCTAGTGGCACAGACCATGACAAATTCTAACACTTCTAACTAGCTCAAATAATTAAAATCGCATCTCTGGCATCATAGTGAGTGATAACCCTGATTATGTTGACAGACGAAAACCTTTGTGATTAGCAGATTCGTGAAGACTTACCGAGTTTTCACAAGATTTCTGAAGTCTATAGAAATTCTACCATTGAATTTCTAGTGGGCTGTTACAACTATCCCGTCCGATCCCGTTGTCACTCAGCAACAACCCAGGGGACATCACTCAGTATATTGCGCTCCCGAGTGACCAGAGGAGCTCCATTGAGAGAATACCCAATCTCGGCTTGGGGTCGTGGCACACATGCACCCAAAAATCCATTTAAACATCTGAAAACTCGTTTCCATTTCCAACACATGTATATGCATGCACCATGCAATGCAAATGACATGACACAAAATACCCAACAATCCAAATAATCCAAACATAAATAACTCTATACTCAAATCCATCCAACCCTCGACTCCTCGAACTCAGTCCGGCACAACCAACCAATCACAAATTATTGTTAAAGCAAAAATATATTTAAATCTTAAAGGAAGTTTGAAAAATACTTATAGTGCTATAAAATATTTTTTGAAAGATCACGGAGGTGAAAAATGTGATGGCAAAGCAACGTAACAGTGCAAAATGCACTGTGGCTGTGGGTCACAAATTACCCACTTTTGAATGGGAACAAATTAAGACTTGGAATTGATAGGGAATGGTTTAGAGGTGTTAGTGAAGCTAGTGGAAGTGGTGGTTGGCCATGGGTGGCGGCAAAAATGGAGGTGTAAGTTAGAAAATGACCCAAATGGATTTTAGCTCATGGTGGTTGCTCCAGCGACGGATCGGAGTTGGAAATGAGTGGGTTAGATTGGTAAGAGGTCAGTGATGAAGTGGTGAACAAATGGTAGCCGGAGGTGGTGCGATGGCAGCGAAATGGCTCAAAAGCCATGCGGCTTGCTGGGGCTCAAGGTGGTTAATGGTGGTGCGGGAGGGATTGGAAATTGGGGGGCAGGTGCGCAGGCCGGTGGGGGCGGTGTAGGTCATGGCGACGAATGGTGGCGGATGGGGTAGGATGAAAATTCCAACGAGAAGAGAGAAGAGATATGCTGAGTGGGAGGAGAGAGATTAACTGGAAGAAAAATGGAAAGAAAAAAAAGAAAGAAGGAAAAAAAAAAGAAAGAGGAAAAAGACAAAAAGGAAAAGAGAGAAAGAAAAGATGGGGAAAAGAAATCTAATCCTCACATCTTGGGTTAAGAAACTGATCCAACGAAAATTATTTTCAAAATAACGAGTTAAATAAAATAATTCACACACAGTGACTAAATAAAATAATAAAATCTAAAAACACAATAATTTTAAAGCCCAAAAATAAACTAATTTAATTTAAAAAGCAATTTAAATACAAAACAATAATCCATATTAAGAAAGCTCCTCAAAATAAATTTCGCAACTAAATAAATCCTACTAAAATTAGATAAATTTAAAACAAAAGAACAAATATTTTAATTAAATTAAAATACTCATTCAATAAAAATATACTAAAATACGGGGTATCACAATTATAAATCAAAACCTTATTACCAAGACAACAACACCAAAGTGAATTCTCCCAAAGAGGGAAAGAAATCCACTAGTGCCAATGATCAAATACCTTATCATCAAATACAAAAAATGCGCTTTTCATGCTCTTTACTAACAACAATCAGTCATACACTCACACAAACAAACTTCCCAGGGGCCCATTCTCAGAGGTCATTACAAGGGATTCATGAGTCTCCTCGAGGTCCGCCCTCGAATGTATTCACTACATCACATGACAACGAAAAATCAGGGACAAGTCTCACTATTGAATTTTTTGCGATCCTCGTAGACTTTCTCTATAATGGAATTTTATTAAAAATTCTCAAGACCTTATTGTTGGATATAAAATGAACTTTTTACAATCCATTGGAAACCTACCATGAATAAAAGAAAGAGATTAGACTATGAAGAAATAAAGCCAAAAGAGATTGACTGCCATACAAAAAGGGAAAAATAACATAAACCAAGTAGGGCCCAAGTACTCTAAAGAAGGAAGAAACCTCCATAAAAGAATGAACCACTAAAAACGTGGAAAATCTGCCAACTTTACAAGGAAATACTCTCTATTGCTTCTATACAACCATTGTGACTTTTTCTCTCTCCAGAAGGAAAACATCTTCTTCAAACTCCCTTCAACCCTATTTTCTTCAAAGTATCGACAACTATGAAAGGCCATGAGAGACTATAAAATCATCAAATATAGTAGATTTTGCCTCCAAACGACTTGTGGATGTAGGTGTTCTGAACCATATAAATATCTGTGAGTCTCTTTCTTTATTGATATTTTTTATGTTTTATTCATTATTTATTTCATAGATGAGCATCCAAGCATTGTATCAATACTCAAGCCATCATTGTGAGACATTTATATGTTGGGCAAAAAATATCGAACCAAAACAAGCTGAATAGAGGGAAGTTGCAGATGAACCACACGACTAGTTCCAAGTCATTTGTAAGGTTCCCATAGGAGAATGTAAGTTGTACCATTTATAAACATATTCAACTAAAGGATGCATTGACAGATATAAATGGCATATGTTATATGGAAGGCTTGTTAATGCCAATCAATGTTTATTTCTAATGTTGTAGCATGAGACTGTCACTGACCTAGTAGAGTACTTCTACCGTTTGTCTTGATGGTCAAAGGTGGGGGGAGGATTTGTGAGCTCTATTACATTTTGATTGGGTTTAAATTAGTGTTGTCTTCATATTTGAAATTTTGTGTGGATTGCCCATTGCTCTAAAGTTTGAAATCATTAAGTTATCACGTTGACAATTTGAGCATTATGTGTGTTATGAATATATTTGCATAATCAAATAGTGTGTTCAAGAAATGAGAGAGATCCTTAAAATATCTCCCATGATGTGGCAAAGGAAGTGTTCGGGGAGGTTCTAGGCTGAAGGTTGGGGTATGTAGAGGATTTGGAAAGTTAGTAATTCCTAAACCATTACTGTGCTCCCCATTTGTTTATGAAAGTTTGCACCAAGTTGATTAGTACAAGACTAAAATGGAAATGTACAAAGAGAAGTGTGCATAATTGACAACAAGCATGTTGCAATGGAGAATCAGAGATTATATGAGGAGAGAATGGAGCTCAGGTTCTCAGAAATGGAAACTCATAAAGGAAGTAAATTAAGCAGACGTAATGGATACTTGACTTACATCTGCCCTCAGGATTTGGAAAATTTGATTTTTTATGGGTAAGTTGGTATTATTTTTCTTTATTTTTTTTATAAGTAACATAACTTCCATTGATAAAGAAAGGAAATTAGAAACATTTATCAAGCTAAAGGACTTGAGCAATAAAGTCTGGAATACAATCCTACCACATACTAATTTCATCTACATACTTCGCATAACAAGCTAATTTATGGGCTGCCATTCCTTCTCTATGAACATAAAAAAAATTACAATCAACAAAGTGTGAAGAAAGTAACATGATCTGTTTATATAGCAGCCCCAATATTGATCCTTCCATAGAATTATGCTGCTGTAGTGCTTCCACTACTAACAAACAATTAGATTCCACTTGAATATGTGAGATGCCCATGCTAGCACATAATTGGAGTCTGCGAAATACTGCAGTTAACTCAATAGCTTCAGGCTTCTCAAACTCATTCTCGATCTTGCTAGCAGCCATAAGCACCTTACCTTGATCATCTTTCAGGATACAACCTATACCAGATTTACATAAGTCAGCAAAAATAGCCCCATCAACATTAAGTTTGAGCCAACCTGTTATGGGAGATTTTAAGTGAAAATGCTACTTCAATTGCACATTTGTCTTTAATCTGACTTCCTTGTAATTTTTGATCAAACTCAAAGCACTTTCAGCAGTCTCTCTTGGATTTAATAAAACCAGGTCATGCACCATTTTATGACGTCTATACCAAAAGCTCCAAGCCAAACTAAAAAACATAGCTAATTTGTCCCTTTGTAAACCATCACAAATATTGAAAGCTATATCATAGATTTTCAAATTAGCAGCAACATTCAAATCTGGTAATAATTCTCTCCACAAACTCTGTAACGTAGAACAGTTTATCAAGGCATGATTGAGACTTTCACAGTGAAAACCACAAAAACAGCATGCACAATCATATAACACCTGTTTTTTCATCAAGTTTTCTATTGTGGGGAGACCTTCCTAGCAAGCATGCCAGACAAATATTTTAACTTTACTTGGTACTTGCATTTTCCACAACAGCCTCCATAAAATCTTGTTAGACATAGCTATTGAAGATTATGCAATCAGAGATCCCATTCTTGCCTTAATAAATTTTTAATAGCTTTTAACACTCAAAGAACCATTTCTCTCGTGAGCTCATATTCTTCTATCATTATCAGCACTTGGGCAGATCACAATTTTTAGTATATCAACCATCACACTTGGATTGAAGAGAGATCTTAAGTCTCTGAACATCCCAGCTTCCTATGTCCTCATCAATTAAAGAGGCCACTACGTCGTCCAAACATAATCTAAGCTAGCAATTCCCTCATAAATTAAATCTTCATGACCTGATATCCACAAATCAGACCATATTTTAACCGAATTGCCATCACCAATTCTCCATCTCCAACCTTCCAACATCCATTTCTTAGCTTCCCAAATGCCCTTCGAAGTGTAAGAAGGAAAATTTCCTAATGCCTCAAAGCTCACATTAGCGAAATATCTGGCCTTAAATAATATGAACAATAGAGAGCTATCATCTTGCATCAATCCCCAGGCTTGTTTAGCTAAAAGGGCTAATTTAAAGAACTTGAGATCTTTAAACCCCATTCCCCCACAAGACTTAGGCTCACACATTCTAGGCCAACTCAACCAATGAATCTTTCTTTCCTCTCCCTTCTTACCCCACAAAAAATTAAATATTAAGCTCTCTAAATCAGAACACAAAGTAGGAGGTAATAGAAAACAACTCATGAAATACGTCGGAATAGAAAGCATCACTACTTTTAAAAGCACTTCTTTTCCACCTTGAGAGAGCAATTGTTCCTTCCAACTCTAAAGCTTTTGCCACACCTTGTGTTTAATAGAATTGAACGCCTATTGCCGAGACCTTCCCACCATAGGAGGAAGGCCTAAATATTTATTGTATTGTTGAATCTCTCCATTTCCCCACAGTTGTTTAATGTCATCTCTAGTCTCCCTTCCAACATTATGACTGAAAACCATAGCTGTTTTCTCTTTGTTAATCTTTTGACTTGAAACAAATTCATATGTAGCCAAGATGGCTTGTACTCTTTTATTCTCCTCCATGTCAGCCTTACAAAAAATAACACCATCATCTATAAATAGAAAATGATTAATGTTTGGTGCTCCCCTACAAATTTTCAGAACCGAAATCTCCCACCTCACCCCTGCTTCTTTTGAGAGAGTAATCAAACCTTCAATGCAAATTAGAAACAAATAAGGAGATAAGGGGGTCTCCTTGTCTCAAACCTCTAGATGGTATAACAGGCCCTTTTGGATCACTATTAATCAACACCAAAAAAGAAACAACTTGAACACAATACAAAATCGTATTAATTACAATTTGATCCAAACCCATAACTACCATAACTGATTGTAGGAAACTCCATTTGACCCTACCATATGCTTTGTTCATATCTAGTTTTATGAACATATATATCCCTTTTTGCCTTTCTTCTTCCTTTTAAGATAATGCACTAACTCATAAGCAATTAAGACATTATCTGTGATCAACCGACCTGAAACAAAAGCACTCTAACTCTCCCCAATGATACTAGACAAAACCTCTTTCAATTTATTTGATATCACTTTTGCAAGCAATTTATAGGCCACATTACACAGACTAATTGGCCTATAATCACTAACTTTTTAGGTAACTTCTTTTTTGGAATAAGCGTAATAAAAGTATGGTTGAAAGAGGCTGGAAAAGAACCTGAATTCAAAGCATTGAGGACTGCTTGTGTCACTGAAGCACCAACTACATGCCAATATTTTTGGAAAAACATGGGAGACAGGCCATCTGGTCCTGAAGCTTTTGAATGATGCATTTGCTTAAGTTCAACCTTGACTTCATCTCTAGTATAGGCTTGAGTCTGACGCCCCCAAATCCCCACGCCCG
>QGSO01000154.1:59801-266664 GCA_011037825.1 Carya cathayensis
CATGACATGGCATATACGATAACATACATACATAAATTGTAGTTCCCTTACCCATCACACATACACAATAAACTGATAGTAAGTTAGAGGCTAACTTACCTCGATCATCGCGTTCTATGAGAATAGAGTGCGAAACACGAGGAACTGCACAACAGCTGGAAGAGGAACACTCCAGTCCTTAAGATTTTCACTTCTGAACTCAATTGTCATATTATGAGCACTTGTAACACCACGGCAACTTGAGGTTTCACTATACTCCTGAAGAGATAATTTGACTTCAGAAAGCCTTTGCACTAAAACAAGTTCATTAAAATTATCAATAATAACCAAACAAACAATTCCTTTCTCAATCATATACTCTTAGCATAGTCAACCACAAGATGACACCAGTCACCCCGGACTATAATCCATAACACCACTGCTTCGGGACACTGTCATACAGTTTCCCAACACTACACCATACGCTCTACACTTCTCTGTTACGCCATCCAACCCTTCGTGACACGCCATCCGGTGTATCACGACCTAGTACAGAGTACACTCACGTGAACTCTCTTCCATTCACACTACAAAACCCATCACTGCGATACACGTCTCACGGTGCATCGCTACGCGACACGGAGTACGCGCTACGCGTATCCTTTCGCTACAACACTCATCAACCGATGCACATCACACGATGCATCGCCATACAACACGGAGTACACTTCACATGCACTCCCTTCATTCTACACCACACACACTACAGCGCACGTCGCACGGCGCGTCGCTGCATTACACAGAATACGCTACACGCGTATTCTCTTCACACAACCCGCCGTATCACATCTACGGCATCCATCTCACGCCTATACTTCACAGCACAGTCCACAAAATACACAATCAAACTCAACACTTCACAACCACACTTCGCTTCACAAATACGCAACGAACTCCACAAATACAACTACACAATCCATAAACCAACCAACTAACTATTTTAAACGTAAAATAACTAGAGATAGAAGGTTATACCATCGACGGGATAACCCGTGCGTCGCTCGTTGTTCGTCACGAACATGCGTCGGAGGAACGTACGTGGCGGTAACACCGCGCACGGTGGCTGTCCACCACATAAAGTGGTAGTTTGGAACCGAGAAAAGCTAAGCGTGGCCTTGGAAGGCTCATGGTCGCCTTGTGATGGTCAAAGGTGGCGGAACACGGCGACATCACGCTGTGAACAGTAAATCCGAACGGTGAGCGGAAACGCGAGGTAGCGAAATTTCATAGAACTTCATGGCAAGCTAGGGATAGGTAGATGAACATGTGGTGGAGCTGTGGTAGCGAGGTGGTGGTCGGACGGTGGCTAACGGCGGCGGATCGGCCGTTTGAATCCATTTTCGGCCTTGGAGAGTGTAGGAGAGTGAGGGCTCTACGAAGCTCCGTTGGTCATGAAATTTCTTGGGGAGGTTCATGAGGATGAGAGGAACAAGATGGTGGTGGTGAAACACCACGAGTGGCCGTGTACGGGTGTTTTTAAGAAACCCATATGAGAAAAGTGAGAGTTTGGGAAAAAGAAAGACATGGGGAGGAAGCCCTTGATGAGGTGAGTCCAATGGTGGTGCTTGGTGGTTGATTTGGCCGTGTATGGTGGTCCAAAAATGAGAAAAACCCCTAGAGACCCATAACTTTGAAGAGAGAAAGAGAGAGAAGTAGTGGCCGGTTTAGCACACCACCGGCGTGGTTGTGCTCGCCGGAGGGAGAGGATGAGGCCGGAGTGGGAGGTGGGGTCCGGCGGCCGGAGGTGGCGCCGGCTGGGACCTTGAAACCGAACGGCCATGGTGGCTTCCTTCATTCCGTCGACCAAGAGAGAGAGAGGGAGAAAAAAAAGAAAAGAAAAAGAAAAAGAGAAAAAGTGAAAAGAAAAAAGGTAGGGCCAGAGTATATCGCTTCAATTCTACATTTCGGGATCCTCAAATAAACCAACAGTGAGTTAAAACACTGATTAAAAACGCTTAAATGTTTTATTTTAAATAAAACACTTTAAATAAAACACTACGATGAATTAAGGTAGAATATTATTTTATAAACTAAAATTTATAAAATAATATTTCCTCATCATTATATAAAAATGATAAAGTACCGTTAATTAATCGAAGAGGATAAAATCATTTAAATTAATAAAACACTTAATTACTACACTGAGAAGAATTAAGATAGAATATTATTTTATAAACTAAGGTTTATAAAATAATATTTTCTTCATCATTATATAAAATGATAAAGTATCATTAATTAATCAAAGTGCATAAAACACTTAAATTTAAATAAGAATTTTCAACGTAAAATTAAACCTCTTAATATCTTAAAACAATTAAAATATTTAATCTAAATAATATCCACAATTATAATATTTTCAGAGCTCATTAAATTATTATAATTGTGCTACTTTAAAAACAAGCTTATCTAATACTTTGAAATTCGATGGATAAGATCCGGGAAAACGCCATCGAGGTACAACGCTTAGGATAAAACTGTTCATGATTTTACAGCTGTCGGTGAAGAACAAATTACGTGATTTACGGAAAAGATAATCTATACGCGTGATTCCAGATGAGGGTAAAGACGAGAGAGATTGTGACTGCTGTCGGGAAAGAAACCAAAACGGATTGCCTTGCCGTCTACTATGCGTGAAAAGAAAAGAGAAGGGTGAGGAGATAAGACTAAATTTTAGCGGGCTGTTACATGGATCGAGGCACGTACGTAAAGAAGAAGAAAGAAGGAGCGGATATCACAATGAATATGTGTGTTCACATATTTTTTACATGAAACAATGCATATATCTTCACTTGAGTTGTCTCTCATTAGTAGTATTGTCATAGACGTTTAGCTTACCTATGGCTTCGTTTGTTGGAACTTTATGTGATACCCCATATTTTACGTGTATTTTAATAAGTAATTATTGCATTTATTAGGATGTAGGATTTCTCGTTCTAAATTTTAGATTATTTATATGGTATTATTTTACTACTTTTAACTGTGAAATTTAATTCAATGTGTTTTATTGTTATTAATTATTGATCATTATTTAAAATGCCCTTTATTTTAAATTAACTTATTGTTTTATTGTTGGATTTTATTATTTTATTTTAAATTAAATTATTTCATTTAATTGTCGGTTTGAAATTTTATTTTCAAATGATCAGTTTTGAGACTCAATATGAAAAGACTGGATCTCAAATTTTCCTTTTTTTCTTTTTCCTTTTTTCCCTGTTTTCTTCTTCTTTTTCTTTTCTCCTTTCTTCTCCCCTATTTTTCCCCAGTGTGCGCAACGTCCTTCCTTCCCTTTCCCCGTCATTCTTTTTCGTTTGCCCGCAATGCCAACATGCATCGTCTATGACCTCAACTACCCCTTCCATACTCTTCTCCGCAGGCAGGTGACCTCACCCCTCCATTTTCAGCCTCCCTCGCACCACTGTTAACCGCCATGCACAGCTTCAAACTTCACGGTTCTTGCCTTCCAATGTCACCGTGGCACCACCTTGGCCGCCATCTTCTCACCACCTCACTGGCAGCCTCCTACCTACCTAACCCACCATTTCTTAGCTCCGATCCGCCACTGTTGAAACCCCTCTAACTCCATCTCTGATTTGAGCTTTTTGGCCTCCAACCACCACCACCCACAACCAACGACCACCACCACTAGCTTCTCCAACACCTCTAAGCCATTCCCGAGCCAACCCAAGTCTTTGTTTGTCCTAGTTCAAAATTTGACCTTTTGAGACCCACAACCATTGCTTGGGAGGCACTATCTGTGGCTGCTCTACCACTTAGGCGCGACCTTTGATCTTTCAAAATTTATTGTAAGTAATTTTTGAAAGAACTTTACAAGATTTAAATATATTTTGCATTAACAATTCTTTTGTGATCTTGTTGGTTGTGCCGAATGTTAATTTCGAGGAGTTTGGGGGTCGGTTGGATTGGAGGATGGAGTTATTTGTGAAATTGGATTATGGTGGGATATTTTATTATGGTGTTCAATGCAAAGCATTTATCATTGTGTTCATGGATGTTCATGCGTTGGAAATGAAAATTAGGTTTTCATGTGTAAAATAATTTTTTGATGCGTGCGTGTCACGACCCCAAGCCGAGATGAGGCATTATCTCGGTGGAACTCTTCTGGTCATTCGAGAGCATAATATACTGAGTGACACCGACTGGGTTGTCACTGGGCAACAACAAGATTGGATGGGATGGCAACGCTCTTGTGCCAACTTCGTGGCCCCTCCTAGAGGATGCTTGGCCATGAATGCATTGGGCGCGAAACTGGGCATTGCTCATTACAAAGTCATACACATAGTTGTTACCCGTGGTGTGACGAAGGGAGCCAAGGTGTGCGGATGGTCCCTAAGGGAGATCATGGTGCATACGGAATAAATGGATAATGGGCCATTTTTTGGAAAAATTATGATTTTGATAAATGGATATATGTGGACAATTTTCTGGGAAAATGGTAGATTTTTACGTGGGCCATTTTTTGGGAAGATGGCGATGGTTTATTTTAAAGGAAATGGTTTTGGGCCAAATGAGAATTTTGGCATGTGTTGGAAAAATAATAATTTTCAAGAAAAATAATGTTTTGGATATCATGCATATTTCATCATATGCACGCATAATTGTTGGTTGCACTAATGCATTTTTATCTCTTGGATTGTTTGAGAGATTACTGAGACTCATAATCTCAGGTATTCGATACCCTGCATTACCATTTTATGATACCATAAATTTTGATGCAGATGATGATGTAGAGCCTGAGGGCTTGGCTTTGCCAAATGAGTGATTTGCGGTCACTTGCTCGTGTATTGGGATTTGTTTCCCGCTTTTGAAATTATGTATTTTGGTGTTTATTATGTTTTCACTGCATGATTGTAATTTTTTTGAAACACTTGTATTTAAGTGATTCTGTATTAAGCAATTTTGGTACTTAGTTGACTTTAACTTATTCGCTTCATTTTTTGTTTTATACATGTTGCATGTGCACATAGTTAACACTTGTTGTCAAGGTGCGTGATCCGTGTTGTCATGATCCCGATACCTCGATTCTCGTATTTCCGTACGTGAGAGTTGGAGGGGTAACACTTTAGACATTGATATAGACACAGACTGCCTAGAGACATTCTTACTTATTGCCAAATTTACTATATATTGTTGGATGTCTCCTCGCTATTTCTACTACAAAACAGTGCTTGCAATTTGTTACAATTTTATGTTAATAATGAGTTGTACTTTACATGAAAATGTCAGGTTACGTGTAGTACTAAGAAAAAATGCCTTTTATGAGCATATGGATATACAATGTTTCAAGTTCTAAATAAACACATTGATATTTTTAGACCACGCAGTAAATTAAATAAATCATGAGATAGAGCTAATTAATTTGTACTAAGCTCTGAAACGGAACCATGCTTCTTCTATTTGCCGCCTGGAGTAGTCCTTCCTTGCCCATCGCCAGGTGAGGTGTGCTGAAGTAAGCGCCTTAAACTCCTTCGGATATCACTGCAACTATTTGCAATCTCCTCTTCTACGATCGATAAGGCCGCTAGATTAGTTAATCAACCCAAGAAATCAACTTGATATATAGTTTTATATTTTATTATCGATCCAAAGTTTTAGACCATCAAAAAGGGTATGCTTTTTCAGAAAAGAAAATCATTTACACCAAACATGCATACCCTTAATTAGGGAATGATCATCAGAGAGTTCTCATTAAAAATTATATGCGTTTTCTTCTAAAAAGAAAACAAAAATCGAAATATGCGGCCAAACAGGTTAGCATGCTAAAATTACATACCGTGGTGATCATCAACAACTCCTGTGATTTCTCGGAAAGCGAAATAGTCGACAGAGCTGGTTATTTCTTGGCCGGTAGCAGCATCCTCTGTAAGGATCATAAATAAAATCAAGTAAAATACAATGGTGGCTGTAGAGACCTTGCAATTAGCCATTTTTGAAATATTAGGGGAATGCACATGAATTCTTCTTTAAATAGCGCTTAAATATTACTTGAGGTTTAAGAACTCAAGTTTGAAATTGGTCTTGGAAGCCAAATATGCAAGGACTTTGAACTGTGTTTAAGAATTCAAGGTTGGAATCTGTGTGATAAAGGGACGAGTTCTATGCAGGAAATTGTGGTGGAAATTACTATTAAAGAGAGATCAATAAGAAATTTCCACCACCTTGTTCATGTTGTCCAATATTGAAAACATTTGCGTCCCTTGACCTCCACCTTAAGTCAACAACTATATTCAGTTATCACTCAACCGATAAATTTCTTGTGCAAAAAGTCGAGAGGAGCCTTGCTTGACTGGATTTAATTTGTTGTATATCCGCCGGAATAACTCATGGGGATGGGCAAACTCAATAGAAAAAATATATGCCAACTTCTCAAACCACCACATGGGGGCCATATCTTCAAAAGATGCCTTTTAGACCCCTTCTTAGTTAACTCAAAAAAATAATACCGACGCAGGAATCACGGTCACGTTGAATAAGGGGAAGTAGCTGGCATATATTGCGGAGAAGGACTCAAAGGAGATAAATGTTCATGACTCGGAGACAAATGTTCAGTCTACTGAACGTTCTCATGATTCAGCAAAAGGACAGGCAGATGAGGTTTTATCTGAAGTAGGGCCAGATGATGTGCCTCGAGAGTTTTTAAGCCCAGATTGGGCTGCAAAGAAACAGGTGGACAGGCCCATGGAGAAGCAGGGATTTGCTTTGTTTGAGAGTATTGGTTTGCAAGATGGGCCTGACATTACTAAAGTCATCGGAGGCGTAGAAGAGGCTCAAGGCTCGTGGGGGCCTGATGGTGTGATTAATTGCAAAAAATGTAAACGACTTTCCAATTTGAACAAAACGATGGAATCTGTGCAATCACTAAGTAGTTCCCTGGATCATTTGCGAAAGAGGAAAGCATTGATGAGGGTTCCGTTGGGAGTATTAGCAAAGAAACAAAATATGTTCTTGTCAGTAACGGGTGAGGATGACAGTGGTTCACCAAAAAGATCGATGGCAGCTGGGGTCCAGCATTGCTGGGAACCATGAGGATTATGTGCTGGAATGCCCACGAGGCATTCGTACCCTCTATGATTTGATCAAGAGGGAAGTGCCCAATGTGTTGTTCTTGTAGGAGACAAAGATTAATGTTCGTGAAGTTGATTCCTGTAAGTTCAAATTTGGTTTTCCTAACTATTTACCAATTAATGTAGTCGAAGAAAGGGGTGTTTGGCAATTTTATGAGGGAAAGATGTTGACTTATCTGTTATTAATTATTCAATTCTCGTGTTGAAGCTGTTGTTAAAGATTATAATTTGAATTCATGGTATTTGACTAGAGTATATGGTAATCTAGATGCTTCTAAGAGACATCGAACTTGGCAATTAATGAGGGATCTATGTCAAGATCATGGGAATCCTTGGTTAGATTTCAGGGATTTTAATGAGATCCTGTATTAGTATGAGAAATGGGGTGGTAGGACTCGACCAGATGTGGTGAACAAATGTGGGTTGCGAGATCTGGGCCATAGAGGGGTACCCTTTCACTTGGAGTAATTGTAGGGAAGGAGTTCAGAATGTGAGTGAGAGGTTTGATAGATGTTTAGTCAACTCCTCTTGGTGGCAATTATTCCCGAATGCTAGAATGACTCATGGTTTAGTTGCATATTTAGATCATATTCTAATTTGGGTGGTTACGGAGGGAATAGTGGAACATACCAGGGCCAAAAAATGCTTTAAGTTTGAGGCTATGTGGGTGGGTGAGCAAGCTTGTGAGGAAATTATCAAAGAAATTTGGGGTAGGTGTGCCTCACAGTCCAACATAAGTGAAGTGATGGATTCGATTAACCGTTGTGGAATCAAGCTGAATGATTGGAATAGATATTATTTTGGGGATGTTCAACAGTAGTTACATAAGGCAAAATAGAATTTGGCACAGGTTCATGAACAAGGTTGTGTAGGAGCTAGCAAGGAGGCACATGATTTGGCAAGATCTGAAGTTCGGAAATGGCTTGAGAGGGATGAAATTATGTGGCGTCAAAGATCCAAAGCTTTGTGGTTTAAGGAGGGTGATTATAACTTGAAGTATTTTCATACGAAAGCATCTCAAAGAAGAAGGAAGAATAAGCTGCTCTAAATACGAGATGATAATGGGGTTTAGCATGAATCTGAAGGAAATGATAGAGTTATTCTTGATTATTTTAACAACATATTTTCTTCTTCAAGTAATTGATCCTTAAAACTTCGACCGCCTTGGGGCCCATCATTCCCCCTCTCCTCAAAAGGATTCGATCTCGAATCTCCACCTGGATCAAAGGGAAAAATATCAGTAACATTGAAAATAGCAAACACATGATACATACCTGGAAGATCCACTAGATATGAAGTATCATTAATTTTATCAGGAATTTAGAAATGTCCATCCAAACTACTTTTGTTATCAACAGGTAAAGGCATTAAATCAGAATGAATAAGTGGATTAAAGCCGAAAACAACTTCAAAAGATAAATGAGAAATAGTAGTATGCATGGTCTTATTATATGCAAACTCTAATAATGACAAATGATACTCTTGAAAACGTTCATGTAACAATTCAATGAATGGAAAATGATACTCCCACAAACGTTTATGAAATACATCTAAAGTCTTCCTTACACCAAAATGACCACTCTAAATATATGTGACTTCAATGAATAGCAAACCATAATCCCAAAAGTATTCATGCAATACGCCTAAACTCTTCTTTACACCAAATGGACCATTCCAACTATATGCAAACTCAATGAATGGGTTCTTTGGTTTTTCTAGCACCTTTAGCTGGAAGAGTGACAAGTCATATGAATGAGCAGCTAGTTTTATGTTAACTTACTGAGATTTGTAATCAAATCTCACTGTGGTAGTCCCAACTACCATTCCCCCCGAATGGTAGATCTTGTTACAGGACCCAAAGGAGAATTGGAATCTGACCAACTGAATACGGTCGACTAGGCCACGGTGCGATGTTGATGATGGTATAGTATTTAACTCAGGTTAATACTTGTACTTTTGGAGTTGTATCTCAAGTATTCTTTTGATTACAACCATTTTAGACTAGTGTGGTGATCACGATTTTTTAGTATGCCTTTATGTATGAAATATGTTTCAAGTATTTGGGATATTTTTAGTTTGGTGCATAGTATTGCTAAAGAAAAAAATTATCCGCTGCGAATATTGCATAATGCTAGATGCATGTTAGGAACATTGCATCCTATATGTCATGAACGGGGGCAGGTAACCTTGTGTTGCATGTCTCGACGCTTTAAATGTCCGTTCAATCCCAAGTGGAATTTGGGGGCGTCACAATCCACGTGTCAATCTTTGGTCAATGTGCCGAGCCTCTTCCTACGTGTTGAACTTCGGTCAGCATGTCGAGCCTCGTTTTACGTGCCAAGTTTCAGTCTACGTACTGAGTCTCGATCTACGTGCAGAACCTTATCCTAAGTGCTGTACCTCGATGGCGTATCCCGGAAGTTATCCACCGGATTTCAAAGTAAGATATTTTATAGTCTACGAATATTTGAAGTATTATGGAAATATCTATAGGAGATATTTCCAGTGTTATTAGATAAGCTTGCTTTTAAAGTAGCACAATTATAACATTTTAATGGGCTCTAAAAATATTATAATTGTGGATAATTACTTAAGTTAAATATTTTAGTTGTTTTAAGATATTAAGAGGTTTAACTTTACGTTGAAAACTCTTATTTAAATTAAATGGTTTTATCCTCTTTGAGTGATTAAAGATACTTTATCATTTTAATAATGATGAAGAAATATTATTTTATAAACCTTAGTTTATAAAATAATAATCTATCTTAATTCCTCTTAGTGTTATTTAAGTGTTTTATGCACTTTGATTAATTAATGATAATTTATCATTTTATATAATGATGAATAAGTATTATTTTATAAACCTTAGTTTATAAAATAATATTCTATCTTAATTCTTCTCAGTGTTGTATTTAAGTGTTTTATTAATTTAAATGATTTTATCCTCTTCGATTAATTAACGGTGCTTTATTATTTTAAATACTGATTATAAAATAATATTCTACCTTAATTTCTCGTAGTGTTTTATTTAATGTGTTTTATTTAAAATAAAACACTTACGCGTTTTCAAATCAGTATTTAAACTCATCGTTAGATCGTTTGAGGATCCCGAAGCGTAGGATTGAAGTTAAATACCCAGGACCCTCTCTTTTCCTCCTTACTTTTTCTCTTTTTCCTTTTCTTCTTCTCTCTCCTCTCTTTCCTCTTCATGGCTGACGTACACGTGATGTAGCTCCTCCATGTCCGTTCGGCTCAAGCTCCAACCGGCGCCACCTTCGGCCGCCGTGCCTCACCTCCCTCACCGGCGTGATCTCCTCCCTCCAGCAAGCACTACCCAACCGGTGGTGAGTTAAACCGGTCACCGATTCTCTCTCCTCCTCCCTCCAAAGAAATGGGTCTTAATGCTTTTTTCTCCTCTTTGGACCACCATACACGGCCAAAACGGCCACCAAGAACCACTATTGGAACCACCATGTTAAGGGCTTCCTCCCCATGTCCTTCTTTTCCTCTAACTCTCACTCTTTCTCAAATGAGTCTTCACACACACACGTTCGGTTGCACCACTGTACACGGCCACCCGTGGTGTTTCACCACCACCATCTTGTTCCTCTCATCACCATGAACTTCTCCAAGAAATTTAATGGCCAACGGAGCTACGTAGAGCTCTCACTCTCCCTCACTCTCCAAGGCTGAAAATGGCTTCAAACGGCCGATCCGCCGTCGTTAGCCACCGTACGACCACCACCTCACCACCACAGCTCCACCACATGTTCCTCTACCTTTCCCTAGCTTGCCATGAAGTTCTATGGCATTTCGCTACCTCAAGCCTCCTCCCACCATTCGGTTTTACTGTTCACGACATGATGCCGCCGTGCTCCGCCACCTTTGACCACCACGAGGCCACAATGAGCCTTCCAAGGCCATGCCTAGCTTTTCCCAAGCCCAAACTACCACTTTATGTGGTGGACAACCACTGTACGCGGTGTTACCGCCACATACGCTCCTCCGACGCATGATCGTGACGAGCAGCGAGCAACGCATGAGTTATCCCGTCGATGGTATAACCCTCTGTCCCTAGTTATTTATGTTTAACGTAGTTGATTTGGTTAGCTGTAGACTGCGTAGTTGTGTTTGTGGAGATCGCTGCGTAGTTGTGAAGTGAAGTGTGGTTGTGAAGTGTTGGGCTTGATTGTGTAGTATTGTGGACTGTGATGTGAAGTATGAGCGTGAGATGGATGCCGTAGTTGTGATACGGCTTGTAGTGCGAAGAGATAACGCGTGTAGCGTATCCTGTGTAATGCAGCGACGCGCCATACGACGTGCGCTGTAGTGATGTGTGGCGTAGAAGGAAGGGAGTATGCATGGAATGTACTCCGTGTTGTATGGCGATGCACCGTGTGATGTGCATCGTGATGATGAGTGTTGTAGCGAAAGGAGTACGCGTGGCGCATACTCCGTGTCGCGTAGCGATGCACCGTGAGGTGTGTATCGTAGTGATGGGTGTTGTAGTATGAATGGAAGAGAGTTCACGTGAGTGTACTCCACACTGGGTCTTGATACACCGGAAGGCGTGTCACGAAGGGTTGGATGGCGTAACAGAGAAGTGTGGAGCGTATGGTGTACTATCGGGAACTGTGTAACAGTGTCCCGAAGCTATGATGAAGTGGCTGTAGTCCAAGATAACGGGTATTACCTTAAGGTTGCCTTGTGACTGAAAGTAAGTGGGAAGCAGTGAAAAGGTATCAGAGAGTGCAGCGGAAGCACGATGGGAATCGTGCTGTTATTCGGGAATATTGTTTGAGCTGTAAAATTGCATATTTTAGTTATATAAAACTAATGTATTTCAACTGGTTCGTGACATTATTATTGGTTTTAGATGGAAAAATAGTTAATAAGCATAAATTCGAGTTGTGATTTTTAATTGATTAATATCATGTTTATGCTTAATTTTATAACTATGATTTAATTGGACAATACTTTCTCACATATATAATATATTTTTAATAATCTATTTTTTTATTTATTTCGAGTGTTATTTCTTTTTTTGCAGCATAAATAAAATTTACAAGATCCAGCTCTGACCAAAAGCGCATGCTTTACGAGTTTTTTAAAGGAGAGAGCTGAAAAAGATAAAATGTTGAGGTGAACGGCGAAGTTGAGTTTTTCTTTGACGTAAGAGAGCTAGAAGCCGAACGAAGAAATGGACGTGTACGAAGGAAAGCTAAAATGAGAGGCACGTTTCAACAACAAAGATGGAGCCGAAAAATGAGAAAAAACGGAGACGTGCTGCAATTGAAGTAGGTGCTTGACTTTTCATGTGGAAGTCTATAATTCATGAATGGGGAGAGATAGCTGGACGTACGCTGGTGCATGGGTCAACATTTATGGAAATGAGTTTCTAGCTGGACGTTAAAAAGGATGCTTGATTAAAGGAGAGTGTCGGCTGGATTAATGGGAGAGTGACGTGAGAAAATTGAGAGAGACGGGCAGAAATTGGATTAATTTGAGTGGGAGACAAGAGAGCTTTCGGTGATTTTTTTTTTCTCCTGGCTTGTGGAATAAACGGAAAGGGAACTGGAGAGAGTTGACGTTAGGTAGAGAATTTACGGAAAGCAGGAGGAGTTGCTACGTAACAGAAGAGTGAGCTGGAACGTTCGGATAAGTGAACGGGGTTCATTTTCGTATGAGTGAAACTGGAACGAAGAAAAGAAAAAGAGAGAGCAAACCGAAATACGAGTGATTTACGGAGGTGAAGGGGAGATGTGTGAAATTTCGGAAAGCTAAAAAAAATATATAAAAAAACAGAAGAACTTCGTTTGGGCAAGGACGACTGAAAGGGAAATTGGTAGGAAGTTTACGCTGGGTTAAGGAGGCTTTGGAGAAGAGTTTACGTAGAGAAAAATTGAGAGAGCTAAACATTTGGGGAGAAACTGAAAAAAAAAGTGAGGAGTTTACGTAGAGGTGGAAAGCAGTTTACGTAAGAAAGGGTGGAGAGACGTCTGCTTGCTCCTTGGGAAGCTTGGGAAAAACGGAGAAGTGGGAAGCTGACGGAACGGCATCTGGGCGTTTTCGGTGGTTTCGAACGAACTGGAACCAGGTTCTCTTCGTCTGGAGTAGAGCAGTAAGGGAACGAACTGGAGTAACTGAAAATGCTTTATGCATGAACTGAGGAGCTGCTGTTGTTTTACAAAGAGCAGCAGGGACTTCACGTAAAAAGGAAGGGGATTTTGAGTTTGGAGTGCACTTTCAGCTCTGTTTTAGAGCAAAGAAACAGAGCAGTAGCAGGTTCCATTTTCAGTTTTGAAGCAACGCAGAACAGCAGAACGGAAAGACATAAAAGGCTTCGTCTGGCACCTTGGGAAGGCTTCAGTCGGACGAAAATGAAGGGGACTTCGTCTGGGACGTTTTCGCTAGAGGGAACTTCATTTTCTGTTATTTTCATTTTTGAACGGATGAAAAACAAAGAGGCTGGGACGTGGAGGTTGAACTTGAACGTAGGGGCTTTAACAGTGGGCGTAGAGAGGAGTGAATATTTTTCAGATTGAGGGTAGCGGAAATTGTTTTGAGAGAGACCAGAGAATTTTCATGTTATTTTGGCTTTGGGTGAAAAAGGAAGGGACAACAGGCTCCATTTTTGGACGTTATACGCTGGACATGGGGCTGCACAGGACGCAGGCGCGATGGGGACGTAACAAAAAGAAAATTCTCAGACGGCAGAAGCTGAAATCAAGCTGGAACTAATTGACAATGGCACCTGCAGAAAGGTTGAAACATAGCTCATGGACATGCAAGAACCACTCAAACTCGGGCAAAACAGCAGCAGAAAAAGTCAAGCACCGAAAGCATCACTCACCTAATGCAGAAAATAAAAAATTCCAAGGCACATGCAGCAAAAAATCAAGGCCAATGCAGCAGAAAATCACGGCAGCTCACTCGGACAACAGAAGAAAATGCAGAAGCATCACATGCACATGCAAAAGGAAGAGAAGCAAAGTCATTCACGGCAAAGCAGTGCAGCAGAAAAAAAAAAGAAAATTAAACCTGGACATCAGCATCAATCACGGCACCGAAAGGAACCTGATGAAACACATGAAGACTCTATAAAAGGAGGCTAACTTGGGACGTAGAAGAGACACACAGAATTTTATTCTACACTTGAAGTTGCAGCAGAATTTTTTTTTCAGACTTGAGTTTACGTTGGTTTAGTTTTTTTTTTCTGTTTTCATTTCAGACCTGATTAAAAGGAAGTTTTAGCTTCTTGTTTATTATTTTATGCAGTTCATTTACCATTCGGCAACTTCTTGATTTTTTTTCTTCATGTTATTCTCTTAGTTTTATTATTCCAGACCAAGGCGGCAACTTGTGTTGTTTCCTTTGGCTAGAATTTTAATTTTCTTTCATTCTCTTATGTTTCTTTATGGTAGAATAGGAGTTGGGCATCTTGATTATTTTTTTTTCGTTCATTAGTTTTCATTTTTTTCTTTGTCGTTCAGTAGCTATAAGGGTAGTTAGTTTTGGGCAGACACATAACTCAGTGGTAGACGGCTGGCTTTTATTCATGCATTCTTTCGGTTCCAGACATTAGTGTTAGAAGCCAGTTTTTCAGTCGCTCTGTAATTTCAGTTTCTTTGTGTTCCTCTAGGAAATAATTTCTTTAAGTGTGTATTTTATTTAGAGCTCACTTCAATTTGAGTGTGTATTTTATTTGAAAGTTTAATTTAATTGAGAGTTCAATTTCTTTTAGGATGCATTTTATTTAGAGCGTTTATTTTAGAAATCATTTTATTTTGAAGTTCAGATTTTTGGATTGGAGAACACAGTCTCCATTTTCAAATATCAAGTTTATTCCTTACAATTCCTATTTTTATTTAATTTCAGTTTAATGTCTTATATTTTCCTTGCACATTTAATTTCTGTCTATTTAAATTACTGTCATTTATTTTTTTTGCACCTTTAATTTCTGTTTATTTAAATCATTATCATTTTTTTTTTTTGCATTTTTAAATTTCAGTCTATTAATTTCAGCAATTTTAATTTAGTTTCATGCATTTTCATTCCTTACTTTTCATCGCTGCATTCAAATCCGACAAACAAATCTAAAAACATGAATCTAGTCCAGGACTAGTAAAATTTCCATCCATTGCACATACCATTTATTTTTTCTTTCTTTGTGAAGTTTTTCACAATTTTTCAACGAGTTTAAATTTTGAGTAAATTTTCCCTGAGGAGACGATCTAGGAATTTATTCCTAATTATTACACGACATCCTCCTGCACTTGGGAGAGCATTAGTGCTACTCATTTTTGAGTGAGTCAAATATATCTCGAGCTGCATAAGGTGACAGAGGTGCATTTCTGGATGCAGTCCTCTTGCTAAGTGGCGGGAACTATGTAATAGTGTCCCGAAACAATTGGCGATATGGCTTGTAGTCCAAGATGACGGGTGTCATCTTGTGGGTGACTATGGTTAAGAATATATGGAAGTGGTGAAAAGGTATCAGAGAGTGCAGCAGAAGCACAATGGGCCCCGTATTGTAACTGGAGAATCTGTCTTGAGCTACATAATGTGACAGATGCACATTTGAGGATGAAGTCCTCTTGTCAAATGGCGAGAACTGTGTAACAGTGTCCCGAAGTAGTAGTGATGTGGCCTGTAGTCCAAGGTAACAGGTATTGCCATGAGACTGACTTGTAACTGAGAGTATAAGGAAGTAATGGAGAAGTATCAAAGCATGCAGCGGAAGCATGATGGGTATCGTGACGTGACTCGGGATTAGTCTTGAGCTGCATGACGTGATAGAGGTGCAATTGTGAATGCAATCCTCTCCCATCAAGTGTTGGGATGAACTTGTACAGAGTCGAGAAGTAGGAAGAATCCTATCAACCGAGTCTGAGTAAGTTGGTATCGGAGTATGGAGCTTGTTTATACAAGCAAGTGTTCAGTGGAGCTATAAGTTGCTCTTAGGTGATAAAAGGGGAGTAAGATACAGGTGTCCCTAGCGAGACATGTGTACCGGATAGGTTTACCGTATATAATGGGTAATCTGTCCTGATCATGGTTACATGGTATTTTAGCCCGAGAGTTTGCTGAATTCATGTAGCCTGAATGGATGGGAATGAGGATGTAGTATGGGCTAGGATACGTGAAGGTGGTAACGGGTAAATAGTCCAAGGTTGGGACGCATGACTCTGTCAGTCGGAATCATGCGTCAGATTGTGGAAATAGAAGAACGAAACGGAGGTCTTAGTGTCTTAACCCTAAGGTGAATCACAAGGGTTCGCTTTAAGGAATAAGACCCGGAAGGTTTTAGTATAGTAAATGGCATATGAGAGCCCAGGAATGGACGGAGAGTGTTCCAAGTGAGGCGTAGTTCTATGTTTAGAATAGTTACTTATGCATTTAAATAGATGATGATGTAAGGTTATGTGTATGCATGTAGGTTGCCATCTGACAAGCACACGAATGGACTGCATGGAATGAGTATGGCATGAAGTCCAAGTAAGTATTACGTTCATACTCTTCTAAGAGTTTTTATGTATAGAAAAGAAGAAAAAGACGAAAGCTTTTCTAAGAAGGAAAACGAAAACGAAACGTAAGTTTTCAAGTATAAGTAAGTACCAGCCTTCCTTGGCAGCCCCTCTTTACGCACCCAAAGTATGTACGTGTATGCATGTGAATGGATGTTGTATGTAGTACGTATTGTATGTATTTTCATGAAAAGGAAACGGAACGAAGCCTTGAAAGATGCAAGAACAGTTAAGGAACGTAAGGAAGGAAGAGGAAGAAAATGATTTTTTTTTAAATAACTCTCTTTCATTTTATATCGAGGAAAACTTCTTTCAAAATGACTTTTACAAAACGAAAGAGAGGAAAACCTTTTTCTTAATTAAAACTTTATGAATCGTAAGAACTGAAGAGAGGTAAGAAATGTAAGAAACGTAAGAACTGTAAGAACTGAAATGAAAGAATGAACTGTAAATAAAAGGAAAGGAAAGGACTGTAAAGGAAAGAATGGACTGGACTGAATGGATGACGTATGAAGATACGTAACGGCCACATGGACTGAAAAGGAATGGTACCAAATGAATGGACTGTAAAGGGGCAGATTGCAATGCCGGGTAAGTAGTACTGGTAGTGCACCCAGTGCTGCACCCTGACAAAATGGATTCCCAAACTCGCGGCCACGGGCGGAATCAGGTCCAAAAGACCGCTAACCCCAGCACACGGGGCGTAACAGTGTGCTATGGGCCGAATGAAAGTGAAAAGAAAAGAATGGATGCATGTTAAGAAATGAATGCATGTATGAATGGATGAACGGAATGCATGAATGTACGTAAGTAAGGAAAGATGAACGAATGAACGGATGTATGCATGGATGTATGTATGTAAAAGAAAGAATGCATGAAAATGTCTTTAAGAAATGAAGGCAGCGAGGCATGGGGAACTGTTTTAAAGAAGAAAGCACGTTTTTAAAAGAAGAAAACCCCCACCTCGCAACGTTTTGAAAAGAAAGGAAAGACGTATGCATGCTATGTACGCTATGTATGTTCGGAATGATGAATGCATGATTGAAAATCTATGTTATGATATTTTAACCGTATGAAGTAATGCTTACGAGTCATCGACTCATTTTAGTTTTATGTGTGCCCTCCCAGGCACAAGATGAGCATGACAGGACAGGATGGGCATAGCCAAAGGAGGAAGAGCACGAAGGCCTAGGCAAGACGTTTTTATAAGAAAACTTAAGTTATGAAAGTTAATGTTTTCCGCTAAGTCTTTTAATAAAGAAAAATGAATTTTATTTATAGCATGGAAGTCTTTTGTATCCTGGCATGAATGGAAAAGAAAAGAAAAAGGAATAGTAATTCCCGTCGATTTTTATCAAAATCGAATGAGAATGACCCACCATAAGGACGGGCGTTACATTCATATATGGTGAGGATTATCCTCTTGGCAAAAACACATATATTCATAGTTATGCCGAGGAATCATCCTCTAAATAAAACACTAATATATAAGCATGGTGATCAATCTCGCTCTGAGAAAATCTTAATATACATAGTTATCACCGATGTGAGAAACTACTCTCTTCTCAAGCACATAAAACTCATCATATCTCACTATATAGAATCTCATCACGTAAAATGCCATGTAGGGAAATCAGTACACCTTTAGACTTAGGGACTCACTCTACCTAGTCAATGTGCAAACTGATTCACTAGTTTCAAACGATCCGACACATAGAATTATTCAATCTGGTCCAAATCTGAAGACAACATACATGATCAATATGAAGAATTACTATACCTAGTCAACCGACTAAAAGACACTATGCATGATACGCTTGGGGTATCTCTCTACCCTTTTATTAAGTAATGCAAATACGAAAGTGTTCTAACCTGATCATCACCAGAACTCTCCCTACTAGAAGAGATGTAAAATAGAGAGAAAGAATTTAGATTAAAACTTAGAAGAGATGTAAAATAGAGAGAAAGAATTCAAATTAAACTTTATTAATAAAATTCTGTTGCTTCAAGTAATATTGTTTTTTGAAGTAGTACTTTCAAGAACCAATGAGTATTACCAAATTCATACAATGGCTCGATTGTCAAAAATTTTTGGCAATTAAATTGATTCAATGTAATGTCAAAGGGGTGATTACATAGGCAAGTTACTTGTGCTAGAGAAATTAAATATTACGTATTATCTATCCATATATGCATGAGAGATATGCTCGTCACTTAATTTGATGTACTAGAAGAGAAGATGATCCATGTAGATTGGTGATATACTTTGTTTCCAGTTATAGCATTATGTGCGTGCATTCTATTTCTCTATAATGCTACTCCGTGTACTAAGTTCTGAAACCTAAAAACCTACAAGCTAGGCTCAAATAGCTATGGTAATATGAAATTTAATTTGTATGGAAGGACAATCCTAATCATTGCTTAATGAAATACGTAACAAAATAATAATCTTTTAAAAAATTTAGTTGAAATCGGAATCAAAATCATCTGCAAAAGTGAAAGCAAAACATTTCCATAAAAAGCAAACAAAAAAATAAATTGACATTTTGAAAGGAAAAATGACTAATTTTGGAGTTAAAATGGGACCACTAGACATAGTGCGGTGACTGCGACATGTGTACCCACCTGTGTGTCGATACCAAGGGCAGGTGTTAAAGCTTGCCAATAAGGACAAATAGGGTAGCACTTAACTTGCCCCCACACCAGTGAGAAAGGCTATTGAAGAAATGAGAAAAGCATGATAAGCATATTGAAGGGATAAAAACACATTGGTGAGCTGAGAGAAAACACTCGAGACATGCCAACAACAGTGAAAAGAACCAAAAGTTTCTTATATAGACTGAATATAAAGCATAATGCCAAAAATAGAAAAGAACCAAAAGGAGATTAATTATGTTCACTATACATAAATGAATATTTTTGTCCACTACATTCCTAGCTAACTTTATTAAACAACTGTTGTGTCATGCGCCCACTACTTCTTTTTGTTTCTTCTGTTCTGATCACAACAAATGGACCATCACAAGGTGTACTATCTAATGCACCACTTGTGTCTTGGACAGGAGCTGTGGGCTGTGGATTTCTTGGTGAAGTTCGTGACTCTCCCTCAAGATGGGCATAGATGTTTAAGGTGCCCATCTTGGATTTGTAGAAAATAGAAGGTGGCAATTGGGAGGGTCTTGGTGAAGATGTCTACTAGTTGAAATTTGGAGGTTATGTGTATAGGTGTAAGAACCTTAGACAATACATTTTCCCTAATAAAGTGGTGGTCCAATTCTATGTTTTTAGTCCTATCATGAAGAACTAGATTTTTGGTCAAATGGATTGCTGATTGGCTGTCATAATACAAGAGTGCTAGCTTGGGATAGTCTATGTTAAAGTCCTTGAGTAGAGAGATTATCCACACAATTTTACAACTGGTATGGGCCAAGGCCCTATACTCTACCTCTGCAGAAGATCAAGAGATGGTGGCTTGTTTCTTGGACTTCCAGTTGATTAAGGAGTTTCCAATGAAAATACAAAAACCTGTCATGGGCCTTCTATTTTCTGGACAAGTTGCCCAATTAGAGTCACTAAAGGCCTTTATATGCAAAGCTGACTATGAGGAGAGGAGAACATCTTGTCCTGTGGAACCCTTTACATACCCCAGGACCCTATGAGATGCAACCATGTGAATGTGGGATGGCTTGTCCGTGAATTGGCTAAGAATGCTAATAGCATATGCAATATATGATCGAGTTATGGTTAGATAAATCAATAAATCAACCTCCCAATCAGTCTCCTATAACCTGTTGCATTAGTTAAGGAGTTTGAAGATGAATACGATAGCTTGTGATTCATTTCTATTAGAGTACTAGCTGGTTTGCATCCAAGTAAACCAGCATCTTCAAGGATTTCCAAGCTATATTTCATTTGACATAAGTGAATACTTGAGGTTGATTTGGCAATTTCTAATCCTAAAAAGTACTTTAGGTTGCCAAGATCTTTAATCTTCAATTGAAAATGGAGGTATGCCTTTATACTGTCAACAGTAGCCATGTGAGAGCTTCTAATGATTATATCATCAACATAAACTAACAAAGCCACAAAACTTGATTTATCATTCCTTATAAACAAGGAATAATCTGACTTGGACTATTGGAAACCAATTGAGGTCAAGGAAGAGGAGAATTGTGAATACCATTGGCAAGAGGCTTGCGTAAGTCCATAAGAGACTTATAAAACTTACAAACTAGTCTTTTATCTTTAGAGTGTGATGGCTCCCCCTGAATTTGATACCCTGAAGGCAAATCCATGTAGATTTCTTCATCTAAATCTCCATGGAGCAAGGCATTGTGCACACCCAATTGGTATAGGTGCCAATTGTAGATGGCTACTAAGAAAATTCGAACTGTTGTGTGCTTGGCTATAGGGATAAAGGTTTCTTGATAGTCAAATTCTTCTTTTTGTGTGTAACCCTTAGCCACCAATCTGGCTTTATTCCTCTCTAAGGTTTCATCAGATCTCAACTTAACCTTATACACATATTTATAGCCAACAGTGGATTTACCAAGGGGGAGAGTGGTGACAGTCCAAGTTCCATTATTTTCCAAATCTTTTAATTTTGAGTTCATTGTCTCTTGCAATTGTGGAGATCTTACAACTTCTTGGTAACTTTTTGGTTCATGCAATAGAGAAAGAGAGAGGGTGTAGGATCTGTGAGTAGGTGACAATTTTGTGTAGGTGAAGAGTTGATAGAGTGGGTGAGTAGTTGAGGCAAGTTGACAGTGATAGTCTTGTAGGTAAGTGGTGTGACGCCCCCTGACTTGTCGTTGGACGACGGGAGAGGGACTAGGGGGTGCTTGGCTAGGTACGCGCGAGAGGCGCGGAACCAAACATCGCCCTACTCACTGACTCCGTGGCCCCTCTACTGGCGGGGGCTAGAGGATGCTTGGCTACGTACGCGCGAGAGGCGCGGAACCGGGCATCGCTTGTTATGAAGCCAGGGCTTGCGGATGACCCCTAGGGGAGGTCATGGTGCATTCGATTAAGGAAAAATATGTAAAGGAAGGTTTGAGTTTGGTTTTAGGCCATTATGTGAGATAATGGCGAGATATGTTTTTAAAGGAAAGGTTTTGGGCCAAATGGGACTTTTGGCATGCGTGGAAAAAATATGGTTTTGGGGACATGTGCATTGGGCATAATTCATGCATTTTGTTTGGGTTTTAATACGTTTATATCTTGCGTTGTTTGGGTTTTACTTACCTGCGGTATCAAATGGTACCGTAGATTTTGTTGCAGATCTTGATGATGAGGAGGCTGAGCCAGAGGAGGCGGCTCCACCGGAGGAGTAGCTGGATGATTCTTAATTATATTATATTTGCCGATGCTTTTTATTAGTGTGCTTTTGGGATTTGAAATGATATTGAACTTGTAATATTTTAGTATGTATGTTTTGGAAACTGGTTTGTATTTAACTGAGAAAAATTCTGGTACTTAGTTTTATGACTTATCCATCCGCTGCGTGTTCTTTCCTGTACACTTTCTGCTTGTATACACACTTTGGGCACTTAGCGATGGGATGTGTGACCGAGTTGTCAGCGTCCCGACGTCTCAATTTTTCACGTGGCCGTACGTGGGATTTGGGGGCGTCACAGGTGGTATCAGAGCAGTTCGGCTCTGGGTAAAACCACATGTCCCGTAGGTAGTACCAGAATGTTTTTTTTAAGTTGTGTTTTAAAATTTATTTTAAGTAATATTGCTTTTTGACGTGTTTTAGTTGTTTTGAATTTATTTGAGCTTGTTTGGTTGTTTATTTAATTAGTTATGTTATTGCATGCTGATTTGTTTTTGTTTTCTTGTTATGTGGTTTCGGTTTTGGTTTTGGTTTTATGTTGGTTCTATTCATTTTTCTTAAAGGGGGTCAAGGGTTGTGTTATGGCAGGAAGACGGTATAATCGAGGATACTATTATTAGGCATGAACATTTAGCGTAATAGGTTGAATTTTATAGAGGTGGGTTATTTATATAATATTGTGGCTAGAAGGGAACGAGTTGGGTTAGGCGATCACTTGGGAGTTAGAATGTAAGTTGTAACTAAGGAGGGGAGTTAGCTTTAAGTCGCTTAAGATAATTGAGGTCTTGGGTTTTGTAGAATTTATGTAAAGAGGTTATAGAATAGGAGAGTGTAGGTTCGATGAGCTTTGATGGATTGGTTTAAGAGAATTTTATCTAAGGTTTGAGGCCTTATAGATTTTGGGAAATAAGGTTGGTAATTAAGGTGTTAGGTTCGACAAGCTTGGGGGAAATAATTAAATTTTAAGTTTTAATTTCGCTGATTCGGATGAGCAATTTGGTGGCAATTGGGGTTTTAAAATTTTTAAGTTTTTAAGGGTGTAAGTTAAGCAGATATAGGAATGACTTATGTTGATTTGCGGATATACGTCCAGATGATGGAAATAGTAGTAATGGACTACTTGTATGTTGGAATGACAATTGGTTTCGGCTAAGGACGTACGAGATCAACAAGTTTCATGATTAGATTTTATGGAATTTCGACAAAGTTTTAAGGGTTCGCAGATTTTTGGAAACGATTGGGTATTATTTAAAATTTTAGATTTTGAGAGTTCGGGAGTCAATTGTTTTGTTGTTGGATATAAATTCATCGATCTAACGGATTTTGGAAAAGTAATTTTGTATAATTTAAGGTTATGAGAATTGAGGATTTGATGGACTGATTCATAATGAGATTGAAGTTTTAGTTTCACAAGATTGGTGTACTAGTATGGATTATTTTAGAAATTGATTAGGCTGCAATCATAAATGGAGTTGAATAAAATGGAAGGATGGATATAGGAATTATTAAGCAGGATATTTCTTGGGGGATTAAAGGTAATGATCTAATTTATATATTTTTAGGATTGAAGATGTCGATCTAGTTCATGTGTTTGTCTAAGGATCGAATGTGTCGTTTAAAAAAAAAAATATGAACTCTGGGATTGGTGTAGCTCGAGGTTCTTGTAATAGGTTCTGGGATTGATCTATATCAAGTTTAAGGATAATAGATGGTGCAGGTTTTGGAAAAATGAACTTTGTTTATTTTGAGGATAAGGTACATATGTTGGAAATGGGAACGATGGATCACTTACACGTTGGAATGATTTTTTTTTGTATTAGTAAAGGGTACATGACATTCAGTTTTAGTGGTGGTGAGGGTGTATGGATTTCAGAGAGTATAAATCATAGTCTCCTTTTGACTTGAGAGAAGTGGCTTTGGTGAGTGCTGAAGTGGATTAGATGTGACAGTATTAAATTCAAGAGATCTTAACTTCGAGTTCTTGGTGAGTTGATCAGAGTGTACAGTTGAAGTGGGTTACCAATTGGAGTGATGGTTGGCATTAATAGTTGGGACTATCTTCAGGAATTAGTTGTGACTTGAGGTCACATAAGAATTTAATTTTGAGACTATACTTTCATTTGGAGTTTGAGTGTCCAGTTGGGAGAATTTTAGACCTTTTGTTTAACTTGAAAAGAGATTGTTGGGGTGTCATGTGTGGTGTATGATGAAATCTTGGAGGTTGGAACTTAGGCATCAACGGTGGATAACATAAATATATTCAGAAGGTAATATGGTTCTAGGACTCTAGAGTGATGTGGAATAATTTTGGAGGATTGAAGATTTGAGTAGTATGGCCTGCCTTGAGATTTAATGGGGATGTGCAATTTAAGAAACTAGTCGTATAAATACTGGCTTATGGAAGTAAATATAAGTGGACAAGTTACCAAGAAGGTTTCAATAATGATTTGGTGAGTTATATGGTGGTTCGTATTAAGATTAGTCATTGTTAGGTTATATGATGTTCAGAGTTTAGGTGATGAGCTTTTAAATATAGATTGTCAGGTAAGAGTTCATAGTCGCTCTTGTGGGTTGGTCGATATAGATTCGAGCCTTTTTCGTTATGTTCCTTACCTTAGATGTGGCAAGTTTATTTTGAAAGGATGATACTTGTTTTCATTTTGAGATATTGAAGTTGTTGGGTAGAAGTTATAGGCGCTCTCGTTGGTTGGCCGGGGAGGACTTGGGCATTTTTGGAGACGTTCCTTATCTTTAGAAGAAACATGTGTATTTTTAGGATGATGTTATGTGTTTTCAATTTGAGGCCTGAATGTTGATTAGTAGTGGTTTCTGACATCAATCAATGAGTGTATATTTGCGGAATGAGTGAAGATTTGTGGTTTTTGGAGACATACGATTTTCTATGGAAAGGCGGAAAGGTTTTCTTGTGATTAGGTGTGGATTGAGCTTGTACTTCGTGGTATTAATTTTGAGGATATAGCCTTTAAGTAATTTGAGGAGTTATCAGAGTGCGCGCGAAAGCATGATTTTTGGAGATGCTTAGAAGTTCAAATTTTATATCGACTTTGAAGATTTAGTAGTGATTCAAAGTTTTAATGGGAAATTAATCTTTTGGTCGTGCAATTTGGTTTATTGATGGTTAACTTTGGAAGTGACTATTAGGTTACCAAAGTTGGAATGGGATGAAAGTTTGGAAGGTAAAGCAGAGACGTCGTGATATTAGTGATTTATGGTGTGAAGTTAATAACCTTTGGTTTTGTTGGGAGTTGTCGATGATATGTATCTCTCAATTATGTTCAGAGTTGTATCCTGTATCTTTTTGGCGCTGGTGTTTGATCTTGCAAAATTTCGAGGACGAAATTTGTTTTAAGGGGGGGAGGATGTGATGACCCGCTTTTACGTGTATTTTCACTGAATGAGTGGTTTTAATTTAATTAATATTATAGTGCTTTTATATTAAATTATCGGATTTTAATTAGATTTTATTTGCTGTTGAGTTTAAAATTGTTGTTTAATTTATTTTAGCTCGTTTTTGGATTTAAAATTTAATAGTTGGTTTTTACTAGTTATTTATTATATTTTAGCTTGAGGTTGGGTTTAAAATATTTTAAATGGTGTTTATTTATTTATTTGATGTAGTGTTTAATTTATTTTAGTCATTTTACGGTTTTTAATATCGTTTTTGGCGGACCAGTTTTTGGATCCCGGAAGTAAGGATCGGACCTCATTTCTTCTCTTTTCTCTTTTTCTTTTCCCTTTTTCTTTTTCCTTTTCCTTTTCTTTTCCTTCTTTTCTTTTTTCTTCTTTTTCCTTCTTCTTTCTCCCCTTCTCGCGCGCGACCTCCCTCCCTCTCCCTCCGTCCGTGCCTTCAGCCCACCCAGCCGGCGCCACCTCCGGCCGCCGGGCCTCACCTCCCTCACCGGCCTCACCTCCTCCCTCCGGCGAGCACATCCCAGCCGGTGGTGTACTAAACTAGCCACTCCTTCCCTCTCTTTCTCTCTTCAAAAATATGGGTCTCTAAGGGTTTTTCACTTTTTTGGACCACCATACACGGCCAAATCAGCCACCAAGCACCACCAATGGACTCACCACATCAAGAGCTTCCTCCCCATGTCTTTCTTTTCCCCTAACTCTCTCTTTTTCTCCGATGGGTCTCCATAGCTAGAGTTTCAGTTTCACCACCGTATGCCACCATACACGGCCTCCCATGGTGTTTCACCACCACCATCTTGTTCCTCTCATCACCACGACCTTCCCCAAGAAATTTCATGGCCAACGGTGTTGTGTATAGCCCTCACTCTCCCTCACTCTCCAAGGCCGAAATTGACTTCAAGTGGCCAATCCACCACTGTGCGCCGCCACCCACGGCCAAAACTCACTTCCACTAGCTTCATAAACATCTCTAGACTATTCCCTATCAATTTGGTGTCTTGGTTTGTCCCCATTCAAAAGTGGGTATTTTGCAACCCACGGCTACAGTGCATTTGCACTGTTACGTTGCTTTCTGCCTATCGTTTGCCGTGCGCCGAACCTTCTAAAAATCCTTTATAGCTCTGTAAGTATTTTCCCAAGCTTCGTTTTAGATTTAATATATTATTACCTTTACAATAATTTATTTGGTTGGTTTGCTGATTCCGGACTGAGTCCGAGGAGTTCGGGGGTCGGATGGATGGAGGATGGAGTTGCTTGAATTGTTGTTTTATGGTTGGTAGTATTTGTCGAGCATTGAGTTTGCATTTACGTGGTGTGTACATGTGCATTTTATTTTAATTGGAAAATTCCTGTTTTATTGGCGTAAATCGACTTTTGGGTGCGTGTGTCTCACGAGCCCAATCCGGGATGGGTTATTATCTCGGTGGAGCTCCTCTGGTCACTCGGGAGCGTAAAATACTGAGTGACGTCCCCTGAGTTGTCGTTGGACGACGGGAGTGGGACTAGGGGGTGCTTGGCTACGTACGCGCGAGAGGCGCGGAACCAAACATCGCCCTACTCACTGACTCCATGGCCCCTCTGCTGGCGGGGGCTAGAGGATGCTTGGCTACGTACGCGCGAGAGGCGCGGAACCGGGCATCGCTTGTTATAAAGCCAGGGCTTGCGGATGACCCCTAGGGGAGGTCATGATGCATTCGATTAAGGAAAAATATGTAAATGATGGCTTGAGTTTGGTTTTAGGCCATTATGTGAGATAATGGCGAGATATGTTTTTAAAGGAAAGGTTTTGGGCCAAATGGGACTTTTGGCGTGCGTGGAAAAAATATGGTTTTGGGGACATGTGCATTGGGCATAATTCATGCATTTTGTTTGGGTTTTAATACGTTTATATCTTGCGTTGTTTGGGTTTTACTTACCTGCGGTACCATTTTTGGTACCGTAGATTTTGTTGCAGATCTTGATGATGAGGAGGCTGAGCCAGAGGAGGCGGCTCCGCCGGAGGAGTAGCTGGATGATCCTTAATTATATTATATTTGCCGATGCTTTTTATTAGTGTGCTTTTGGGATTTGAAACGATGTTGAACTTGTAATATTTTAGTATGTATGTTTTGGAAATTGGTTTGTATTTAATTGAGAAAAATTCTGGTACTTAGTTTTATGACTTATCCGTCCGCTGCGTGTTCTTTCCTGTACACTTTCCGCTTGTATACACACTTTGGGCACTTAGCGATGGGATGTGTGACCGAGTTGTCAGCGTCCCGACGTCTCAATTTTCCACGTGGCCATACGTGGGATTTGGGGGCGTCACAAGTGGATTGATGTCTAACTCAATCTGACTTTCTAAGTGGAATGTCATGCACAGAATCACTAGTAGAAGGTGATGGGTTTAAGGTGAAGGTCTATGAGGTTGGGTAGTTGGAGACTACTCAAGTGATGAGGAATTGTTGTCAAGTGAATCAGGTGATAGGGGATCTGTGTGAATGTATAAGTGCAGAACAGTTTTAGGATTTGAAGACGTTGAATCTAATAGTGGTGAGGGAAGGACCAGATCAAATGAAAGTGCAGTATGGATAGTGTTGGAGTCAGAATCTTGAAAAGGGAAAGTGGATTCATAGAAAATGACATCCCTGGAAATAAAACAGGAATGATTCTATAAGTCATAGAGTTTATATCCCTTAACACTAGCTGGGAGCCAAGGAAGATGCATCTCTTCGCTCTAGAACTTAGTTTGGTTATGTTATGTTGAAGGGTAGGTACAAAACATAAGCATCCAAATACCCATAAATGTGTGTATGATGGGATTGTTGAGAAAAGGACTTAATAGGGGGACTTACTGTTCAAAATGGGAGTTGGTATTCTGTTGATGAGGTGAGTGGTTGTCATGATAGCATCTCCCCAAAAATGAAGAGGCAGGGAAGCTTGAAAGATGAGGGCCCTAGCCACACATAGGAGATGTTGATTCTTTATCTCAACCACCCCATTTTGTTGAGGAGTATAGACACATGTCTTTTGGTGTAAAATTCGTTTAGAATTGTAAAAAATGGGCATGTTGTATTACAATCCATTGTCAGATCTAATTTATTTCACTTTTACACTGAATTGGGTGTTAATCATGGTAACAAAGTTCTGAAAAAGGGTCATTGTTTTAGATTTTAACTTCATTAAATAAACTCAAGTGACCCGAGAGTGGTCATCAACTATAGTCAAGAATTAATGATGACCCTGGATTGAAGCTTGTGAATATAGTCCCCAAATATCACAATGGACTAGTTCAAAAGGAGCTGAGGTGCAAGAGGTACTTGGCTTGAAAGCTTTTCTTTTCTATTTAGCCAAATGGAAAATAGTGCATGGCATATCTAAAAGTGCCAAAGATCAAAATCCTGTTGCTGGTTTACTTGGAAGACATGAGTAGAAATTGGTTGGTTGACAGTGTGACTAGAAGGAAGTGGAACACTAACTGTATTGTAGCTAGGTGGACTGAAAGTGAGGAAGTAAATGACATTGTTTACCCTTGCAAGTCCAATCGTCATCTATGAAGAAAAGGGCCTGTATGAAGCAAAGTTTGCTTAGAAAAACAAGGCAAAGTGAGGTGTTGTGAGTGAGTTTGCTGATAGAAATTATGTTGAAGGTGAAAGAGGTTACACAGCGTACATTATTGAGAATTAAGGAATTCAGACAACTTCACAGTCCCTATGTGGGTCACCTTGACTTAAGTGATAGAAGTGAGCAGTGATGTAGAACAGACCATGTGGTTTGTAGCTCCAGTGTCAAAAATCCAAGGTGAAGTTTGTGAGTTTATTGAGTGGTGGTTTAAAAGAGATATAAAGTATTTATGGTGAGTGGCAAAGAAAATGGAAGAATCTGGCAAGGAATGAGTAACAGATGGGTGCAAATTTGTAACTACCATGTTGGAGGAATGAGGGCAACTAGCTATGGTGTCTGCTGATTTGTCTTGGTTAGGTAATGGACGGTTACCAACGTTGAGTTGAGATGTCTTAGCATTGACAAGAGCAAGGAGCTGTTCAATGTGAGCTTCAAAAATGGGCAATTGTGATCCTTCCATAGGTGCCTTCTCATGAGTTTGTGATGTGACTTGGTTTGCAGAGTGGCCAGCTTGCCTAGATGAAAAATCTCCTTTTGACTTAGTAAACTTGATAGCACTTGTCCTTAGTGTGTCCACTCTTACCACAATGGTAACATGTTACCTCAGCCTTTTCTCAATTCTTAGATTGGAAAGTAGCTAAGGCTGAGGTTTCATGGCTTGGTAGTAAGAGGGCATGAGTTTCCCTATACCTTTCTTCCTGCAAAACCAATGAAAAAATCCTATCCAAAAATGGAATAGGAGTTATCAAAATAATCTATCCTCTAATGCTATTAAAGTTGCCATTCAATCCCATTAAAATTTTAGGAACAAAATCTGTTTGTTGAGCCTAAGCAAGGGATTTTACAATGTTGCAAGTGTACATATAGCTCACAAGAACAATGAGGAAGGGGTCTATAGCTGTGCAGTTCTTCCCAAGCAGCATTGAGTTGAGTAAAGTAATCACTTACAGATTGAGAACCATGTGGTAGAGGCAAGTTGTTGTTGGAGTTGGTAAATGCTGACATTGTCTAGTTGTGCAAATCGTGCCTTGAGTTTATCCCATACTGTTTTGGCAGAGCTAATGTGTAACACCCGGGTCTAGTGTGAAATTGTTTTAAAAAAAAATTGGATTTTTATTATAGGTGAGAAAAGCCCATTTGAGTTTTCAAATATTTTTTTATTTTTATTTTTATAGATTACAGGCCTAAAATATCTCTTTTGGTAAATTAAGATTTCCTTTGGCTTTGTTTTTTTAAGTTAAAAATCTTTTACAGGCCTTTTGACCAGTATTTTTCGTGAACTATATTTGGTTTAGAATGGATTTGTGTTTTAAATTTAGTTTGGGCTAGGTTATATTTTTTTCTACAAAACTATTCTAGTAAATTCTATTATGTGGATATTGATGAATTTAGAAAGTAATGATATTTTTGGGTCAAGAGAAATTTAGGTGTTTGAGAATTAAAATAGGTGATTTGAGTATTTCAGGTGTGATTATGAGTTACGTGTTCAATTTGAGATTTATTCAAGTTATATGATTTTTTATAGGTGACGATTGATTATTCTTTCGGCACTATTGTGAGGAATTTCTATAAGACCAAAAAGTTCAGGTAAGCAGGGTGTTTATACTAGACTTTGCATAAAAAGAAAATAAAATGGGGTTAATTTTGGAAAATATGCACGTTTATTTTTGAAAAGAAACATGAAAACAACCTTAGTTATTTGTTCAACATTATTTATGAACTCTGATGAAAGAGAAATCATTTTTGTCATGACTGGTGTAGACATGAGTTTATTTTTGGCATTTTGTTTTCTGAATTTTGTAAAAAGAGCGAATATAAAATTTTATGCATGATTATATGAATATGCCCTAGATCCGTTTTGATTCTGAAGATGATATGATTTTGTTCAGTGCTCTGTTTTGATAACATGTGACTTCTGAAAAACCTTTGGTGTGATTTTCTAATTCTTGGTTTGATTATGTTTCTACTCTGTTCAATTACAGCCCTGTTACAGGTGATAATAGTGGCATACAACTCAACCATCGGTGATACTAGTGGATACAGCCCAACCACGGATTATAATAGTGGATACGGCCCAACCACGGGTAAGAATAGTGGACAAGGCCTTGCCACTGGTTATAATAGAGGTCTCTGTTTGAGTGCACATCTTGGTGATAGAGGGATTCATGTTCTGCTTGGTTTTCCATAGATGCACAACCCTACCATGGGGGTTATACATGGCCTCTGTTCTGATATGATGCTTTGGTATGATGATGATGATGAATAAGATATGTTATGCTAAAGTACTTTTGAATATGATTATTTCTGAAACTTTGCTGTAATTTTTGTTAGCATGTTTTGCTTCTGCACTCTGAAAATGAAAAGGAAAATATTCTGTTTTGCATTCTGATTTCTGTAAATGTTCATGTTTACATACTAGTATATATCATTTACTTATTGAATTGTTGATAACTCACCCTGTTATTTCCATAATATTTTTCAGATAATTTTGATGCCTTAGCTAGAAGTCAAGAATAGGAATTGTTAGTAAGGTTGATGATCGTAGAGGAATAAGTGCAAGAGTGCACAATTATTTATTGAAGAGTCTTAGTTACAAGAATAATCATTTCATGTTATTTTTATGTTTCGAGTTATGGATTTGTCCGAGTTTGTGGAGACTTCAGTTTAATTTAACGAGGTATTTTCTATGGTGTTTTGGAGGAGTAACATATTTATTTGGTTTGAATAAATGAATTTATGTTTTAATTAGAATTTGGAGTATTTATAACTGTGATATGAGAGATGAGTTTAGGCTACATGAGCTAACTCTCTGATCCCTCCGGGACTGGGGCATTACATAATGTATAGAACATTAGATGCAATCTCCTTAGAAATGGAGTTTAGAATCCATGCGAGGATGAGGTTGTTGCATCTCAACCAAGGTATGTAGAGAGGGTTCATGAGGCTAGGTGTCTCGATGGTTCCATCAAGGAACCCCAGTTTGTTTTTGATGGAGATGGCTAGTGTGAATGAACGGTTTCATGAAAGGTAATTAGGTTCTATCAAGTGTGGGGTGACCACCCCAGCATTGGCATTGTCACTATGGTGCAAGGAGAAGGGGCTGTTGGGGTTTTCAGATGGAGAGGAGTTGTGAGAGTTGTTAATAGAGGATGCTTCTTCAACCATTTTGATGATAGGATAATGAGTTGCAACTACAAGAAGGTGGAATGAGAAGAAACAAAGAAATAGAAAGAATCAGTAGCAGAAATTACAAGTGACCCGCTCTGATACCACGTTGATGAAATGAGGAAAGCTTGATAAACATGTTGAAGGCATAAAAACACATTGATGAGTTCAGAGAAAACACTTGAGATAAGGCAACAATTGTGAAAAGAAGAATCAATGTTCACATTTTTCTATCAGCAAAATACAAAGTTTCTTATATAGACTATACATAAAGCATAATGCCAAAAATAGAAAAGAACAAAAAGGAGGCCAGTTCTGTTCACTATACATAAATGAATACTTTTGTCCACTACATTCCTAGCTAACTTTATTAAAAAACTGCTGTGTCATGCGCCCACTACTACTTTTTCTTTCTTCTGTTCTGATCACAGCAAGTGCACCATCACAAGGTGCACTATTTGATGCACCACTTGTGTCTTGGACAATAGCTGCAGGTTGTGGATTTCTTTGGTGAAGTTTGTGAAAGGTACCGAGTGGTCTAATTTTGCACAAGAAATTTATCGGTTGAGTGGTCTAGTGATTGAGCTGAGTTATTGCATTCTTAATGCTTTTAGAACCAATATATCTTAATTCTTTCATTACTTTATCATTGGTTTTATATGGAAAAATGAATAAATTAAAGTTGTGATTTTAATTGATTTAAAAGCATGAATTTCTGCTTAAATTTTATCATTGGCCGATCGAGCGAATTCAGGCAGATTCAAACACTCGACTACCGCTCGACAGTGAGCTCGAGCAGGTGTGCGGGAAAGGAGATCGCTCGAGCGGAGGCATTTGGCCGCTCGAGCGAAGTCAGGCAAAGTTGAACGCTTGATGTTCGCTCGACACTCCGCTCGAGCGAATTTAGGCAGAGTCGAACGCTCGATGTTCGCTCGAGCGAACATCGTATTTTACAGATTAGGGTTTATTCCGCCGTCAGAGTATATATATATGATTTTTCACATCTTATGGCTGACTCTTGGCCTGGGAAAACTCTGTTTTGATTAGAGAAACACTTAGAATTCATTTTTCCATTGATTTTCGTTCAGATTCGAAAAAGAGGATTCATACAAGCAATCATTCACGTAGCTACACAATTTCCACTAGATCATTCACTCACACTGCAGCAGATTGAAGAACTCCTTGAGGGGTCCAATTGCTACTGCAGCTCAGCCTCCTCCACCGCTTCGAATCTTCATATCCATTCAATTGGCTTGATCTTTTTAATTCTCTACTTGCTATTTCATTTCCGTTTTAAGTTTCTGGATTATTTTGGAGAATTTTGATTTAGACGTTTGAGTAATTTATTTGTTATTCATTTAGTTCATGTTATTTATTTTTCTCATTTCGTTAAGCTTTCATTTTAATAGTAATTACAATTGCTATGGTTTTATTTGAGAATTTGTGATTTGAATACAATGATGAACCCTAGAACATTGATTTTGGGGCTTTTCAATTTTCAGTGCATGTTTTGTCAATTACTTTCTATTCTAGTTTAATTCTTAATTTAGTATTATTAATTTCTGAGTTTAATATATTAGTCCTTTACATTTCAACCCGACAATCAAAATCTAAAAATATGAATCTAGTCCATGACTAGTAACTTTTTCCATCCATTGCACATACCATCATTTTATTTTCTCTTTGTGAAATTTTTCACCTTTTTCAACGAGTTTGATTTTTAGTAACTTTCCCTGAGGAGACGATCTAGGAATTTATTCCTAATTATTACACGACATCCTCCTGCACTTGAGATAACCTTAGTGCTACTCATTTTTGAGTGAGTCATCTAGTTATCGTTGTTGACATAAAGTGGAGGTCAAGGGAAGCAAATATTTTCATTGGACAAAATGGCTTCTTATTCTCTAGTTAAAAAAATGTAACAAGAGCTAATTTTCAGGACCTCTGGGACCGGGGCGTTACATTGACTATACATGGAATTTGGTAAACCTTTGACAAGAAGCCTATGGCAAACCAAGGTCATTTTTTAAACTTTGTCCACCCTTCTAACGATGCCAAGTAAAGAATCACATGGACTTTTTCAAGTAATTTGATGGTGGGACAGAATAAGGATGATTATTTTGACCTCTAGTTAAACAACGTAAGGAAGTTAGAAATTGAGATTATGAAAAATGCAAATAGAGAAAAAGCTCCTAGCTTAGGGTTTGTTTATATATATCAAATAATAATATGCTAAAGTCCACAAGTCAAAGTTAAATAGCTATCGGAAAGGCCAAATTGTAATTAAGGCCAAATAGTAAAATACAGAATAAGAAACTTGAAACGATGGTTAAAATCTAGCCAAAGAATTTGGAATAATATCGTTCCTAAAAATAAACATTACCACAAAAGAAAAATGACCAAAAAAGAAAAAATTAACTTAATGTGATGATTTAAAAAGGAAAATGACTGATTTTGGGTTCAAAACGATGAACACCAAGCAAACACATGGCAACCCGACCACCTCCACCACTAGTCACCATCCAATTTCTCCCTCTTTGCCTCTCTCTCTCTCTCTCTCTCTCTCTCCACCACACACACACTTTTCCTTCCCTATCCAAGATACCCACAACCACCTAAGGGCCCACCTTGCCTCTAGCTAATGGGAACAACCAAGGGAAGCACATCATGAAGCAGAACATCGACTACCATCCAAAATAATCAAGGATGGGGCACAAGCCAGGCATTTCTTGTAAAGAAGCCATATGCATGATCATTACCCGTAGTGTGGCGAAGGGAGTCAAGGTGTGTGGATGGTTCATTTAGACAAGACAATGGTGCACACATTAATAAAACACGTCTTGAAAAAGGGAATTTTTGGGTACGTAATAACTTGCTTGCGAATTTCTATTGAATACTTGAGTTCTATTATATGACAACTTTATGGGTGATATAAGCCTAATTTGGATTCGGAAAGTGTTTCATTTCATCTCATCATTATAATATTTTCAAATTCTCATACAAAATATAATAAACAATTCAATATTTTCAAATCTCAATTCAATTTTTTTTCAAATCTCAAAAAAGTAATAATATTCTAATCATATTTTATTCAACTTTCATCTAAAATCATTTTAACGCATCTCTAAATCCAAACCAGCCCATAGACTATTATTTGATTAAGCTAAATTTTGATTAAATCGAAAACGTCAATTATAATATTTTCCAGTATTTTTAACTAGTATAATTTGTATTTTCAATGCCATGCATTTTTTAGTATTAGGGGATGCTTGGGGAATGAGATGAAATGAGAATTTTGTGAGTAGTAATAAGATGATTTGTAAGTAGTAGTGAAATAGTTTGAATTGAGTATTTTTTTTTTTGTTTTGAAAAAGGAGAGAGAAAAAGTTGAATAAAAATATTATAAAGTTAAAATATTGATAGAATATAGTTTTTACTGATTTGAAAAGTTAAATTATTTTAATTTTTTGTTTGAAAATTTGGAAAAGTTGTAATGATTAGTTTGACATAATTCTAAAGATTAGTTTGAAAGTGTTTGTATTTGAGTAATATTTGGGAAGGAGATGAGATGAGATAGGATGAGATGAGATGACAATTTTGGGATGGAAACGTTTTCCAAACATCCCCTTAGTCTTAGTTCCATTTAAGGTTCTGTTTGACCACTAAAATTTCTCATCTCAAACACAAAATTATCATCTCATCATTACAACTTTCCCAAATCTCCATATAAAATAGAATAAACTATTCAACTTTTTCTTAATATTTCATCTTAAAACTTAAAATTTTCATCTGAAAATTCTCAGTGGCCAAGCAAAAACCTAGTGAGACTTTGTAAAATCTCACCGTCATAGTCCTGTTGCGGTCTCACTCCTTGAAACTATAGATTTTAGTGCAGAAGAAGAGTTTGTTGGTGGTTATAACCATCAAGATCCAACACCGCTAGAGGATTGAGAATTTGGATTTTCACCCACGTTGTTAAGATATATGTTTGAGTTGTTTTTTTTCAATTTAATTAAAAAAAATGGATGATTGTGATTATTCTTTTGCTAATTGTTGGATACATGTGACTTACAAATTGTCACACTCGTCCTTGTGGTGAAATTTTAGAAAATGGTTTTAGAAAACGACATGGGAATTACTGACTTTTAAAACTTTTTTCTCTCCTTCCTAGGATATAACAGATTCTACAGTTAAAATTTAAAAATTTGCATTTACTAAGAGAGAGTTTTGCAGTGTAAATCATTGAACTTAAAAGTCTTTTTACAAAATAAGATTTTATGTATTACACAGAAAGGCCTAGGCTTCTGTCACCTTTTCCTTTGGTCATGTCAATCTGAACTCTTCATCCTCATTTCATTCATGGGTGGGGCACACATAAAAATAAAATGAATCGAATACTTAGTAAGCATTACCTCATACCATAAAAATATAAGAACATAAGTTTCATGTAACAACCGGCTAGAAATTCCACCAACTCAATGGTGAAATTTCTATAGGCTTTAGAAACCTCCTGAAATTTTCGTAGGTTTTCACGAATCAATTAATTGCGTAGGTTTTAATCTGTCAACATTGTCAGTGTTACCACTCACTATGGTGCCGAATCAGAATTTTATTTATTTGAGGTAGTTAGAAGTGTTAGAATGTGATATGGTCTATACCATTAAACTTAGTTGATTATTTAGATTTTACTGCACAATAATTCAATTTTTAGTTTTTGGATGAAACGCCAACTCAAAAACCCGTTTTGTTTATTTCGAGGCACTTTGGGGTTGAATTTCAATAAATAAATTGCACAGTTAGGTTTGTATGAATATTTAAGATTTTATAGAATAAAGTTTATTGCTCACTTTTCTGAAGTGAATAGTAATCTCAATAATAGCACTAAGTGCAGTGTTTTTAAAATCACAATGCGAAATATCCAAATTAGGTTAGAGAAGTTTTATTTGGACATATAGCAAGATCTTAGCCACACTTGATGAATAGTATTGGACACTCGGCACCAAGAGTAATCATGAAATGGATTGTGATGGAATCAAGGTGTGTGATCATGCCCTCTAAGTAAAACCTTATTTTCATCTAACCATCCAAATTGTGCCATACCGAATAGGGTTGCAACCCTAGTAAAACCCTAAATGGTTGGAATCCAATTGAAACCCTAAAAAACTTGGTTGAAATCAAAACTCTAAATGGTTTTCCCAAACCCTAAAGTTAACTTTGAAACCCTAATTGATCAAATTTTTAGCATTGTGTTCAATTATTTGATTAAATCACTTCTACATTCTATTAATTCCTCAAATTAATATTATGACATCATTATCAACCTTTTAAATATTAAAAATTTGATTGGGTAAAGAAAAATTAGATTTGAATTTGATAGCATCCAAAACCCTCTTGAAACCTCAAATTGAAGCCCACTCAATTAAGGCCCACAAATTTTGGCCACTTTGGAAAAATTTCTTGAGGAAGTTCCCCTCCCCTCCTGGGAGACCAGCCTCTACCCACTTGGTAGCCCCAAATAGTCATTTGATGTGAGAGGAAAGTCCACCTCACCTTCTTCCATTTCACATGGCAGCAGCAACAATCATTTACCCTCACTATTCTCACTTTTTGTGACATAGGCCCCTCCTATCAAAAGGTCATTCATGCCCATACCTCACCCTCCAAAAGTCTAAGAGACGTGTAAGGCACATTTTCATTCACTTCACCAATTTCCATCCCCATTCTTAGGAGCTCTCTTGGGCTATTTTCTAAGACTTATTGTGTGACGTTTTTCGACCCATTGTAAGTATGGTTTCACAATGATTCCTTCATGAAAATTGTTCATCTTTGAGTCTAGTTTTTGTAGTATCTTGTTTGCTTCATTTCATGGTTATGGAAAGGTGAGTCTGGACGATAATCTAGAGAGTGTATTATATTTTGGAATTTTTGACCAAGATAATGGACAAAGCTTGGTCCAATATTTTTATGGTGTGCTGCCAACATGTTTGTATGATTATTGGTTGAGGACTTATTGCATGGTCAAAGCTTTTGATGAAAGATTTTCTTAGATCCAGAAACTTAGAAACTGGAAGAGGAAAAACAATTTTGTTTTAAGAAAGTTTGGATCTTTTGTTGTTTAATTTTACTCCAATGGCTTTGATATATTTATTTGATGATCCTAAGCCTCTTATATACATGTTGTGATGTTATTTTGAAGAGAATACTCAATTAGCCCAAGGGTTTGATGTATTTAGCTAGATCTAGATTTTGGTTTATTTTTAGCCATGTGATTTTAAGTTTAATGCTTGGATATGCTTTAAGACACATTTATAAACCATGTGATGTTTTTATTTTGAACATATTATTCTTTTATGCCATGGATCAAGTGTTTGATTGAAGTTAGTTAAGACAAAATTTTTGTTTTTGGACTAAGTGTGGAACTGAGTACTTCATGTCATGTTTTGTAATTTTTGATGACTTTTGTGTGATGATTTAATGCATGTTTGTTCTTAGTTATGTGTTATGAGTATATTAGAAGAAATATTTGGATTTTTTGGAGTTCTTGGAGATGTTTCGAAATAGGTCAAATCTTGTGATTCAAAAGTTTGCATTTTTAGTTAAAAAGTTTGGATATTTCTACTAAAACGTTTTGGGTTGATGATTAGTATATTTTTGTAAAATGTTTAAGTATATTTTTAAACTTAGGATATGAGGATCTTTGTGGCAAACTTTTAGTTTAATCTTGAGTTTTGAAGTTTGAAAAATTGCAATAAAAATCAAGAGAAATGACCTATAAATGGATGTTTAGGCCATGGTGTGTTTTTCATGGTTATGATTTGTTTTAAATTTTTCTAAGTTAATATTTAAGTTTAGAACAAAGGTAATTTGTTTCCCACATATAGAGAGTAAAATGGTAATTTTACTCTAAGTTAGCATTTTTCATGTTTCTAATTATTAGTAATAAAGTTTCTAATTTTTAAAATCCCCAATTACAGTTTCTTGTATTTTGTACTTGATTTCCCATAACGCGACAATCCTTGTAAGTTAGCTCTTAACTTACTATAAGTTTATGATGCATGTGTGATGTGTAAGGGAACTACAGATTATGTATATATATGCTATCATATATATCATGCCATGCCATGTCACTACATGTTATCTGTTATACATATCACATCTTGGACCGAAATAATTATCTGTTAGACAATATATTCTATCATTCTGTCACATATTACTATATGTTGCAAGTATGTCATGTTATGTTATCTCATCTGTTACATGTATGTCATGTCACATAATATTCATTGTTACGTATTATGCAATGTTACGAAATGGTGTCTATTACATATAATGTCATGCTATGAATGTTTTCCGTCTTAAAGTACGTCATGGCTTTCGTCTTATATTCATGTCACATTACCTTACATCAGGGCTTTTGTCCTTTCATTTCATGTCACATTCATCTCAAGTACCATTTATGTATATCAAGAACAACCTTTCAAGTCATATCAAGTTTGTTTATGTCTATCATGACCCTAAGTACTAAGATGAGGTGATATCATAGTAGAATTTCTTTGTTCATACTGGAATGTCTAAATTAGTGTAAAATCTCCTGGGTTGACAAAGTAAAGTCAACAAGTTTTGAATGGGACTTAATTAACTGGTCACTGGAGTGAAGACATGCATTAACGCCAATACATACTCTTACATATCATACAGGTGTAGATACATGACACGGGATACGTACAGTACGTGTGTCCATAGCAGGTGCATATACCTATGAACTGACATGTATATTAACACACTCACAGCTGGTGCATATGCCTATATTGGGATGTGATAATCGGTAGGGACACACGGTTCAAAGGAACCTGTGTAGCACCCACGTTTCACTTTCATTAATCAAGTTTACTGAACAAGATTCTAAGTTTATGTATTTCACGCTAACATCATATTCAAGTTCACATTCTATCATGTTTCCAATTCATATCATGTTTCAATTTCATGTTATCCAGATCAAGTTCATGTCGTGTCAAGTTTCATTTCAAGTTATGTTAGTTCTTGCCTTGTTACATGTCATGTTATGTTATGCTTACTTATGACTTTGATTATGCATTCATACATTTACTACCATGCATGCCTTATTAATCTGTGTGGAAGTTCTCTATTAACTTGTTGAGATTTGTAGTGGTAATCCCAACTACCATTTCCCCTGAATGGTAGGAGATGTGTCAAGACCAAGAGAGGAAGCAGAGCATGTCAGATTAGAGAAGGTTGATTAGATGTTGCCAATGCAATGCGGAGCTTGTGGCCTCCTTAGTTAGATTCCTATATAGTATTATGGCATCATTGGTCGAGTTACGCAAGTTGCTCGACGAATTAGCCTAGTGGTTTTATTTTGGTGATGTAATTAGAGAGTTTGATCTTCCATGCTTTTGAAATTATTGTCTTCTGAGACCCACAATGAAATCAAATATGTTTAATCTATCAACTATGCATGAATCATATTCCAAGTATTTTGAGATATTATCAGTTTGGTACATAGTATTGCTAAAAAAGGGTTATCCGCTACGAACATTGCATAATGGTAAATGCATGTTAGGAACATTTCATCTTTATATGTCATCAACCCGAGGGTAGGTAACATTGTATTGTATGTCCCAACGCTTCAACTTCCATCAAACCCCAAGTGTAATTTGGGGGTGTCACATTTCATTCATACATTCTCATTCATATACATGCTTTACATAAAACATTTTCCTTTTATTAAAACATTATAAGGTGGGGTTTTTCTTTTAAAAATGTTTTCATTCTTCAAAATATTTTCCACCTTGTACTTCCTTCATAAAATTAAAATAGTTCATACATACAATTAGTCTTATCACTTTTCCTCTAGCCGGTACACACTATTACGTCCAGTATGTTGGGGTTAGTGGTCTTTTAGACTCAATTCTGCCCGTGGCCGTAGCTTGGGAATCCCTCAGTCAGGGGGCAGCACTGGGTGCACTATCAGTACTACTTATCCGACATTACAATCTACTCAGGTATCATCATTCATTCATCAATCATGTCTGTTACGTAGTTTCATACATTAAAACATTTAATTTTTTCAGTCATTTCCTTTCCTTTCCTTTTATTCCTTTCATTCATAAGTTCATTTCATTTCATAAAACATCTTTTCATGATATAATACATAAAACCTCATCGTTTCATTTCATGGAACATACATACAATAAATATTGCGCATAACATCCATTCACATGCATACAACGATTCTTGAGGTGCATAAAAAATGGGCTACCAAAGAAGACCATTATATGCATATACTTAAACTTTAATACCTTAGCATAGTAAAGCATTTAATTTCCTTCTCAAAAATAAAATAGTTCTTATTTGTTTTCATATTTTTGAAAAACTCTAGAAGAGCATGAACATAATACTTACCTGAACTTCATGCTATGCATATTTCATCAAGTCCGTTCATGTGCATGTCAGGGGCAACTTACATGCATCATACCATAACCTCATGTCATTTCCTTTTCATTTACAATAGCATTAAACGTAGAACTTGCATAATAAAACTATTCCTAACTCTTAGTCCATTCTCTTCCAATGGCCTTAACCTCTCGTTGGTTCTTCACTTAAACTTCTTTCACTTAGACTAGTCATTGTCCAATTAACCTCTATTATCTATTTACTTGCATACTCCTTAATGACATCCCAAAGTGTACAAACTTACACCTGTAGGTATTCAAGATATCCATCTCATTGAACTTGTACAAGTCATCATTCAATCCTAGAAGCATAACTTTTGCCATAAATCTTAAGCCTAAACTACAAGTCTAGAAACCCAACTTCATTTTCTAACTAATATATCCTTCTGGTCTTCAGTGCATCTGCATATCTCGTACATTCATTCAAGATTAGTAATCCACTTATCTACCCTTAGGGGCCCTTTATTACCAAAAAAATTTGGGTAACGATGAATTAGAAACTTTTCATACATGCACTTGTTGTTGTTGCTGATGTCTAAGCATATTAATTAGAAGACGTACAACTTCAGCTAATCCTTACCTTCCATCCATCGGGAAATTCTAATTCTCCTAATCAATCCACCAGGGTTTCGAGGTATCCTACCACGCGTCACATGTTACTTCCCAAAACACATGGGCACGCATATCAAAACCACATACTAACTCTTATACTCAAGAAGTTCAAGCCTAATAAGGACTAAAATTTCAATCCTATAATTTGGTGTAATTCCTAGGGACATGTGATTTTAACCCAGAGATGTATTACTCTGATACCACCTTGTGATGACTAAGATTTTGGTTTGGATCAAACGAACTCTAAAGTGTCATGATATGCAACACAAAGTTACTTGTCCCTGTTTATAATAATTAAAGATGCAATGCACCTAGTATGCATATAACAATATGCAATATTCACAACAAATACTTTTTTTTAGAGCAGTACAATGCACCAAACAACATATATCCCAAAACATCAAACGTAAATCCTAAACTTAGAGTAATAAACATTCAAGATTATATCATAAGTCCAAAATGTTTGTAATCACAAAAATACAAGAGACAAGGCTCCTTAAGTACAAGCGTAAGTGAGAACATCTACTATGCTAACCAATCAAGTAGCTCATGCAACTTGTCAGAGATGCTAGAATACTATCTATAAATCAAAGCATGGATGCTATGAGCTCCATGCCATGCCTTCATTTTCTAATTGATTGTCTCTAGTCGGTCAACCTTTGGTTTGTCTTTTGGTCCTGACACATGGTCTACCGTTCCGGGAGATGGTAGTTGGGATTACCATAGTGAGATTTGATTATAAATCTTAGTAAGTTAACAAACAAGTTAAACCGATAGTTTAAAGATGCATGCATGACAATAAAAGCATGAATGTGTAACATGATCATAAATAAGCTTGATGAAACTTAATAAATAACATGATATGTGCTCACATGACTTGAATTGACATGAATAAACTAAACTTGAACATGGACTGAACTTGAATGTGAAACTAAATTTGAGCTTGAAATAACATGTTGATATTAACCCAGAGAATTTCACACTAATTTAGACGCTTCAACATAAACAAAGGAGTTATACTCTAGCATGAACAAGAGAGTTTCACTAGGATGTTACCCCATCCTAATACTAAAGGTTATACAAATGTAAATAGACTTGACTTGATGTGGAAAAACTATTTTTGAGATACTCTGTAATTAAGACATAACGTGACATGAAATGAAAGGAATAGATGATTTGACGTAACATAACATGAAATATATATGAGATGAATGACATGGCATACCATGAATCATATGAAAATTTTGTGACATGAAGTAGGGTGTAACAAATATTTCAAGACATGACATAACATACAACAGATGAACATTTCATGACAGGGCATAATACATGATAGATAAATATTTCGTGATATAATATAAAGTGTGACAAACAGACATTTCGTGACATGATATATGTGTAACAGATAAATATTTTGTGACATCATATAACGTGTAACAGAAAAACATGTAGTGATATTGTATAGCATGACATATATAAGAACATAAGAATATGAACAAATGCTTTCTTACCAACACATACACAATATTCTGATAATAAGTTAGAAGTTAACTTACAGTGATCATAATGTGATAAATTAAAGTGTGAATAAATGGAAAATTGTAATGAGAGATTTCTAAATGTTAGAAACTCCACCCTAGCAACTTAGAAACATAACAATCCTGACTTAGAGTAAATTTAACATTTTACCCCTCTACATGTGAAAAATGATCATTTAACATTTTACTCCAAAACTCACAAAATTTACATTCCTCATGTGAATTTTATCCTAAATTCAAATATCTAATTATAAAAATTTAAAACACATCACAACTAGGTTAAACATGCATAGGCCGAAATATATATAGGACAATCCTCTTTATTTTCGTTGCAATTCAATCAAACCTCAATTCTCATGCCTAAGACTGAAATATGCAACATACAAAAATAATATCCTATGCTCAAATAACATACTAGAACAACCAATAAACTCACATCACAAAAACACAATCTTTTCAATACAAAACTTCAAGTTTTTAATCTTAAGCACAACCCTTGATGTTCAACGTTTTAACTATTTTCAAAACAACTCCAAGAAATCTAAAATATCAATAAGATACTCTCAATACATTCATAACACATTCCTAAGATCTATTATGCTTTGAAACATCAAGTCAAAACCACAAAAAGTCACAAAATCCAACTTAAAACATTCTACTTTCACAGTGTCACCAAAATCGAAAACTGTGTGGTTTGGTTTTGACAAACCATTAGATCTAAATAATTTCTTGAAATAAATAAAAAAATTAACAGCATCATATGGTTAATAATCAAGTCCTAGAATAGTTCTAAGCATCAAACCTAAGATTAGATGGCAAAATGTGCATCAAAACATAGATCTACCTGAAAACCTCAAATGCAAAACTATCTGAGCCTTTGCAGGTAACATCCTAACATGTAAATCAAAGTCATAGTAACATCATATGTCAATATTAAATCCATTTGAGCATACTTTCACAATAAAAGTTACAAGCTTAGTCAAAACAGAATCTGTTTTCAACCTCCCAATTTTCAACTTTTTAGATCTTTGCAAAACTCTCATAAAAAACATATAACATGCCATGAATCTTCATCAAACTCATATATTAGCATGTTAACTATCATTCATAACACTATTAGGCCAGGATCTTGCCAATAACTTGGTCAAAATCATCAAAATATCACACACTGTCCAGTTTTCTCTCAGAATGAACTCTTGATGCTTAAACCAACATTTCACCCATCAAATAACTATTAACATTAACGCAAAAAATACCAAAAAATATATATATATATATATATACTCGAATGGAAACAACTTATGTGAAGGGTACTTCATGAGAAAACACTTACAATAGCTTCAAACAAATCAAGCAATGTAAGCCAGAAAAATTGTCTGGGAGTTCCTCTGGTTTTCTTTCCAAGACAAGGATGACACTTAAGCATCTAGAGGGTGATAGGAGGTCTGTGAAAGACACTTTGAGTGATGGGGTTTCAACCAAAACCAGTGGCAAAACCCTGTGTTGCTACCCATGGTTTTTTGCCTTCTTGCTACCGAGTGAGAGGGAGAGGTGAGGTGGCTATTGGCATTACCATTAACAACTATTTAGAGCTAACTTGGGTAGTGAAAGGACTGCCATTTTAGGGGGGGAACTTTCTCTACAAACCTTGCCTTGGTTGCTTAATTAGTAGGCCTTAATGGTCTTTAACTGAGTGGGCCTTAATGTTCAATGGGGTTTGGATTACTATCAAGTATAAATCCAATTTTGCTTGGCCCAATAAAACTAGTAAGATTTAAAAAAAATAAATAAGGATGTAATAACATAAATTTGAGAGGTTAATAGTATGTGAAAGTGTAACATCCCCTTCCCTAGGGTTAGGAATGTCATGCATGTACATACGTAACTAAAGCTAGGTAAGAGACTTGCATAATTAAAAAAAAAAAAAACATTGCTCATTCCGAAAGAAAACTTAAGTAAAACTTCTTTTTTTTAAAAAATTGTTCATTCCAAAAGAAAACTTAAGTAGAACCATTGTCTCAAACATAGTCATATCCGAGTTTCCAAACCTACTAAATGAAAAAGAAACCATAAAATATTGTCTAAGGTTCATTAGTTCGCTCCTTCAAAACTTAGCCCGCCTACCGAAGTTCTCATTCTCCTCACCTGGGTGGTAAAAAAAAATGAAATAAACTAAAACAAGTCGAAGACTCAATAAGAAGTCATTACAATGTAAACATAATAAATAAAAGGCTTTCAAAAGCTTTTCACGCTAAAAATAAATAAAACTCTTGTCATATCATGCTAATGCTTATACTATGCATGTCTGTCTTAATTTTTCTGAATTAACTAATTAATTGTCTGACCTAACTAGCCCACATACCTAACCCTATGTGTAAGGTTGTGCACCAGCCCCACGTCCCACTGCAGCAAGGGGAGCCACTAAGTAGTTTTCTGGCATACTAAGGTGGACCACATTTGAGTCCGTGACTTGCAACCCACCCTAAAATTGAACTAAAAGGCCATCTGATTAACTGAACTGATCTTATCTTGCACTTAAACTTAAGATAGCTTACGTGTCTTATGCAACGTGAGATGTGTAACATTCATACTATAAATAACTATAACATGGTGAACTTGAGCATGATGCAAAAAATTACATGATCATATGCTATGATATCTTATATGCTTACATAGATCATAACATGCATGGTTCATAAGAGAACAACTATCACATAATTGGCTTTAATAGTAACTATGTGCTAATCCTAATTTGTGATCAAATTGCTTACCTCACTGCATTGCTTTCTGAATCTCATTTCATAGCTTGTCACCTATACAAAGTATTAAAAATCGCTAAATCTATCTAGAAAAATGTGTCATAGTATCATACTTAATTAAATTCATACTCTAGAAGATATCAAATAAATATTTTGTCTAATATGGAAATTAATGAATCCTAATATCTTAAATTATTTAAATACTAAGAACATAAGTTCACTTCAAATTGTAATTTAGTAAAGTACTTAAACTCTATACAAATCCATTAAATCAAGTCCTGAAATCTCAATTCTTAAAATATGTTTACTTTCTTATTCTTAACATACATAATTATTTAATTTTACAAGAAATCTAATAAATACTAATATCATTTAAATATTCTTAATATATTTCTTTATTTTCTAGTTATAAACTTAATCATATTCAAAATTCAAATGCTGGTTAAACTACTATTATAATTTGACAATAATTAAATATTAATAGCATTTTATAATTTAATAGGAAATCGTATTTTACTTAAATGTATTAAATAACAATTGAAACTAGTTTCATACTCATTATATAATTAAACCATCTATTATTTACTACTGAAATCTAATTATAAAAATTAATAATATAAGTTCTTAATATTTTCTGTAAAACATTGATTTATGGGTTAACATAGTTATTTAACCAAAACTAAACCCACCTTGAAATAAATAATCAAGCCCACAATCGAACTCAACCCACTTAACTATTAGAGGACAGTAACGTAATTACACAAAATTCTTAAGGAGACTCTACGGAAGAAGCTATACTTCAAAGGTTTTAAGGGCATCTTTGTAATTTTATTAACATTAGTATGTAGCAAGTTGAAACCTAAAAGCATCTTTAACTTGTGAAGCAGACATTCATTCGAGAGGCAGTGTTGCAATGCTTACTGAACACCGAGAGCAAATTGAGGACCTTCGACATCGTGCAGAAGGAGGTAGGGCACGACGGAGACAACGGCCGAGGCCAGAACTACGATGGTGCTACTAGGCTTCCCACAAGCGTGGTGGAGGATCTTGTAGCAGTGCGAGGCTGACGGAGAGTGAATCGGCGACACTTTCTGGGCTGTCCGATGACTTGTGACAGCTGGACAACGTTGGCTTACGATGAAAGAGAGGGACTGTGATGTCAGCTCACTAAACTCGACTTCGAGCTTCACGTCCGTGGCTGCTGAGGCTTGCCTTGGTTCCTGAGGGTGGTTGGACGATGTTGGCGGTTGATTCAGTGCGTTAGGTGGTGGCAATCCAAATTTCAGCTTCATGGCTCCCTAACGCGAATTGTAGTGCGTGGAGTCTGTTGATGTAGCGACGTGGTGCTTTAGCTAGTGGTAGTTCCATTGAGGGAGAGAAAGGTGCTCTATTTTGGAATGGGAAAACAGAGGACTTTTCTGTTGGCTGTTTATGGTGGTCTCCATGGTTTTGGTTTGACGGTGTACCCACTGTGGTTTATGGCAAGGCAAGGGCTGAGACACGGGGGAAGTCTTGTTGGTTTGTTTGCCGAGGGAGGACGTTGCTGCGTGATGATGGAGAGTGTTGCCGAAGATAATTGTTGCGTTTTTCGGGAGGATTTCTGAAGTAGAGGAAGAGTTTAAAAGAAAATGCTAATTTTAATTTATCAGTTACAAAAAGGAGTAACGTTGAGAGGAGAGGGAGAACGTGGAGTGGAGAGAGAGAACATGGAAGTTAAAATATAACAAATAAAAATATCAATAGTAATAATAATAACAATATGATAATAATCCGTATTAAAATTAACAATGTATTAATAATATAAAATCTGATAAAATTATCATAATATAATTATAATAATAATAGAAAAATGTTTATAATTATATGAAAATACATAAAACTTATATTATGGCTAAATTTTAAGATCGGGTTGTTACGAAAAGTGATTTAATTTAGTGATTAAATACTAAATTAAAACTAGTGTCAATTAGGGTTTGGATGCAAACTTTTGGATTTTGGGGCAACCATTTGGAGTTTTAGTTTTCACCAATAATTTGAAATTTTAATTGGATTATAAGTGTTTAAGGTTTCACTACGGTTGAAATCCTTTTTGGTTTGTCACAAATTAGATGGTTGCATAGAATAGTATTTAGTCTAGGTGACATGATCACAAAACTTGATTTCCTTCACATTTTCATCTCATAGTTCCTCTTGGTTCCAAATATCCAATGCTATTCACCAAGTGTGGCTAAAATCTTGTTAAGTGTCCAAATAAAACTTTTCTAATCTAATTTGGACATTTCCCATTGTGATTTTGAAAAATACTAATCTAGGTGCTAACTTCGAGGCCACTAGTCATTGCAAACAATTAAAAATAAATTTTGAACTATAAATCCTAAATAATTATATGAAACTTGCAATACTTTATTTCGCAAAATTCAACTCTTAAGTGCCTCGAACGTACAATTCAAAATGCGTTTTCAAACAAGCCTTATTTCAAAAATTGAAAATCGTTTTATTGCACCATAAAGTTTTAAATAATCATCTAAAACTAATGGCTTATATTGTTTCTCATTCTTACACTTGTAAATACCTCAAATAAATAAAATCGCGTTTCTGGTATCATAGTGAGTAGTAACACTGACTATGCTAACAAATTAAAACTTATGCGATTAGTCAAATTGTGAAAACTTTTAAAGTTTTCATGAGTTGTAATTCCTTTGTGGCTAAATTATTTTCTATTATGAAATGCTTTTTGGCAAAGCCTTGGGGTCCCTTGCATGGATATATAGTCTTTTATTGAAAACATTTTCCCCATTTTTTTTTTAAATTTCTTCATTTGCATATAACTCAACTTGTAATACCACGTATTTACGTGTATTTTTACTCAGTGATTATTTAAATTATTATAATTAGTGGTTCTCTTATTTTAAATTAAACTTGTTCTCGTTGTATTATTTTATGATTTTTAAGTTGTGAGATTTAAATAATTTGTTTTCTTGATATTAATAATTATTTTGTATTTAAATTACTCTCTAGCTTGAATTATTTTATTGTTGGACTTTAACCATTTTATTTTATTAATAGTGTTTTTATTTGACTTTTATTTATTTTATTGTGCTCTTTATTTTTAAATTAGTTTATTGTTGGATTTTATTATTTTATTTTACTAAGTCACTGCAGTTAAATTATTTTATTTAACTCACCATTTTAAAATTTATTTTCATTGGATCAGTTTTGGTGACCCAAGTTGTAAGGACTGAATCTCATTTCTTTTCCTTATTTTTTCTTTCTTTTTTTCTCCTTTTTACCTTTTCCATTCTTCTCTTTTTCCTTCTTTCTTTTTTCTTTTTCCTTTTTCCTCTGCTTCTCCTTTCTCCCACGCGCGACCCAACACCCTTACCCTCCCTGTCCATTTTCGTTCGGCCCTCTAGTGCGCCACCACACGCAGGCTTGAGCCATACCGCCCCTCCCATCTTCTTCCTCTCTAGCCAACGAACACCCCCACCTATTTTCAGGCCACCCCGTGCCGTCGTTAGCCTCCGAGCACGACTGGAAGCCACAGCTTCCTTGAGCTCGCGTGCTACCATCATTGGCCACCATTCTTTCACCACTTCACCACCCGCCTTCCAACTACCAAACCCACCTTTCCCAAGTGTGACGCTCCCAGATTCCATTTGGGATCGAACGGACATCCGAAGCGTAGGGACATGCAACACAAGGTTACCTGCCCCCGTTCATAACATATAAGATGTAATGTTCTTAACATGCATATAGCATTATGCAATATTCGCAACGGATAAATCTTTTTTTAACAATACTATGCACCAAACTTATAGTATCCCAAATAGTTAAATCATAATCCAAGCATACTTAACAAAATAAACGTCCACAATTTCAGTACGAGTCTCAGAAGACTGTAATCTAAAAAACATGGGAGGCCGGACTCCATATTTACATTACCAAAATACACTACTGAGGAAGTTTTTCGAGTAACTCGACTAATGAGGCCAGAATACTGTCCAAAAACTAACTATGGAAGTTGTAAGCTCCGCGTCGTGTTTGTGGCGTCTAGACAAACTCCTTCAGTCTACCAATGTCTGCTCCCTACTTTGATCCTGACACATCGCCTACCATTTGGGGGGATGGTAGTTGGGACTACCACGATGAGATTTGATTACAAATCTCAGTAAGTTAACAGGAAACTCCTACACAGGTTAATGATGCATGCATAGCAGTAAAAGCATGAATGCATAATTAAAGTCGTAAGTACGCATAGCATAACTTGACATATAGCACGACATAACTGACATAACCTGAACTTAAAAGTGAACTGAACTTGACTTAACATGACATGAACTTGAGCTTAAAACATAACATGGACTAGCAACATAACATGAACGTGAACTTGAAACAAAGCATGGACTTGAAACATAACATGAACGTGAACATGTATAACATAAATATGAACTTGAACTTAACATAAACCTGAACATAACATGACATAAACGTGAACTTGAGACATAATGTGAATGTGAACATAACATAACATGAACGTGAAATTGAAAATAACATGTACGTGAACATAATATGACAGAAACGTGAACATGAACATAACATAACATGAACGTGAGCTTGAACATATCATATACGTGAACATAACATGATATGAACATGAATTTGAAAACTAACGTGAACATGAACATAACATGTACGTGAGCATAACATAACATAACATGAATTTGATTTGAAACTTGACTTAACGTGGACTTGATCTTAAACTTATTCTTATCTCATAGGGTCATCATGATTGCTTTTTCATAACTTCTTGACATAAACTTGAACTTGAATTCTGACAATCAAAATGATTCCGCCAGTCCTTTCGTCAGGAATAGTGAACAATCAGAATGATTCCGCCCAACATATTCCATCAGAGATACTTAGACAATTAGAATGATTCCATCACGAGTATTTTAAAACATGTACCCTAGCAATCAGAATGATTATATCAGGAGTACCTAGTAATACTCTGAAAATCAGAATGATTCCATCACGAGTATTTTAAAATGTGTACCCTAGCAATCAAAATGATTACACCAGGAGTACCTAGTAATACTCTAACAATCAGAATGATTCCATCATGAGTATTTTAAATAAGATACCCTAACAATCAGAATGATTACGCTAGAAGTATCTGCATAACTGAACATGAACGACATTCTGACAATCAAAATGATTTCCAAAAGTACCTCGTGTTGTGAATTACAAGTGAAGATGCTCGGACAATCATAATGATTACATCACGAGTATGCTAGACATAACTGACTAAACGTAACTCGAAAGACATGACTCATTTGAGATGGAAACACTTCGTAACATGACCGAACATGTAACATATATCATACTTGACATGACATACTTGCAACAGTGAATATTACATGATATGACATACATGTAACATATGGAATACTTAACTTGTCATACTTATAACATATAACAATATATGACAGAATAGATTGTATAACAGATAAATATTCATGACAGAATAAATCATGTGTAACATATAAACATGTAATGATGTGATATGGCATGGCATATATGATAACATACATACATAAATTGTAGTTCCCTTACCCATCGTACATACACAGTAAACTGATAGTAAGTTAGAAACTAACTTATTTCGATCGTCATGTTCTACGAGAATAAAATACGAAACATGAGGAACTGTAAGAGGGTATTCTAAAAGTTAGAAATTTAATTACTAACAATTAGAAACATGAAAACAAGCTAACTTAGGGTAAAATTATCATTTTACCCTCTACATGTGGGAAAATGACCATTTTACCCCTAACTTAAGGATTTCATATCCTAACTCCAAAAATTTTCAAAATTTACATTCCGCATGTAAATTTTGTCCTAAACTCAAATATCAACTCAGAAAAATTTTAAACAAATCACAACTATGCAAAACATACTATGGCTGAAACATCTATAGGCCATTTCTCTTGGTTTTTGTTGCAATTCCTTCCAACTTCAAAACTCGTGCTTAAACCAAACTTTTGTAACAAAGATCTTTCTATCCTAAGTTTAAAACCATACTTAAAATATCTATTTAGAAAAATCTAATAATCAACACCAAACTTTTTGTAAAAAGATCCAAACCCTTGAATCACAAGATTTGACCCTAGATCAAAACATCTCCAAGAATTCCAAAAAATCAAATCTTACTTCTAACATATTCATAACATCATCCTAAGATCAATCATGCTTTAAATCATCAAATTAAAGTCACCAAAATCACAAAGTAACACTTGGAGTTTTTGGTATTACACTTAGCCCAAAAACAGAAACTTTTTCCTCAACTAGCTTTGATAAATCTCTTGATCAACGGCTTAAGAAGGTGAGATCTTCAAAATAAAGCATCACATGGTTAAAAAAAAAGTGTCCTAAATAATATCCAACCATCAAAATTAAAATCACATGGCTAAAACTCAATAAAACATGGATCTAACCCAAAAACATCAAATTTGAGGCCTAACCGAAATCCTCTTGCATAGAAAAATCATATCTTTGAAACTTGTGACACCCCGTTTTTACGTGTATTTTCACTGAATGAATATTTTAATTTAATTAATATAATAGTTCTTTTATGTTAAATTATCGGATTTTAATTGAATTTAAATTGATGTTTAATTTATTTTAGCTTGTTTTTAGATTTAAAATTAAATAGTTAGTTTTTACTAGTTATTTNTCAAAATGCGTTTTCAAACAAGCCTTATTTCAAAAATTGAAAATCGTTTTATCGCACCATAAAGTTTTAAATAATCATCTAAAACTAATGGCTTATATTGTTTCTCATTCTCACACTTGTAAATACCTCAAATAAATAAAATCGCGTTTCTGGTATCATAGTGAGTAGTAACACTGACTATGCTAACAAATTAAAACTTATGCGATTAGTCAAATTGTGAAAACTTTTAAAGTTTTCATGAGTTGTAATTCCTTTGTGGCTAAATTATTTTCTATTATGAAATGCTTTTTGGCAAAGCCTTGGGGTCCCTTGCATGGATATATAGTCTTTTATTGAAAACATTTTCCCCATTTTTTTTTTAAATTTCTTCATTTGCATATAACTCAACTTGTAATACCACGTATTTACGTGTATTTTTACTCAGTGATTATTTAAATTATTATAATTAGTGGTTCTCTTATTTTAAATTAAACTTGTTCTCGTTGTATTATTTTATGATTTTTAAGTTGTGAGATTTAAATAATTTGTTTTCTTGATATTAATAATTATTTTGTATTTAAATTACTCTCTAGCTTGAATTATTTTATTGTTGGACTTTAACCATTTTATTTTATTAATAGTGTTTTTATTTGACTTTTATTTATTTTATTGTGCTCTTTATTTTTAAATTAGTTTATTGTTGGATTTTATTATTTTATTTTACTAAGTCACTGCAGTTAAATTATTTTATTTAACTCACCATTTTAAAATTTATTTTCATTGGATCAGTTTTGGTGACCCAAGTTGTAAGGACTGAACCTCATTTCTTTTCCTTATTTTTTCTTTCTCTTTTTCTCCTTTTTACCTTTTCCCTTCTTCGCTTTTTCCTTCTTTCTTTTTTCTTCTTCCTTTTTCCTCTGCTTCTCCTTTCTCCCACGCGCGACCCAGCACCTTTCCCTTCCCGGTCCATTTTCGTTCGGCCCTCTAGTGCGCCACCACATGCAGGCTTGAGCCATACCGCCCCTCCCATCTTCTTCCTCTCTAGCCAGCGAACACCCCCACCTATTTTCAGGCCACCCCGTGCCGTCGTTAGCCTCCGAGCACGACTGGAAGCCACAACTTCCTTGAGCTCGCGTGCTGCCATCATTGGCCACTATTCTTTCACCACTTCACCACCCACCTTCCAACTACCAAACCCACATTTCCCCAGTGTGACGCTCCCAGATTCCATTTGGGATCAGACGGACATCCGAAGCGTCGGGACATGCAACACAAGGTTACCTGCCCCCGTTCATAACATATAAGATGTAATGTTCTTAACATGCATATAGCATTATGCAATATTCGCAACGGATAAATCTTTTTTTAGCAATACTATGCACCAAACTTATAGTATCCCAGATAGTTAAATCATAATCCAAGCATACTTAACAAAATAAACGTCCACAATTTCAGTACGAGTCTCAGAAGACTGTAATCTAAAAAACATGGGAGGTCGGACTCCATATTTACATTACCAAAATACACTACTGAGGAAGTTTTTCGAGTAACTCGACTAATGAGACCAGAATACTGTCCAAAAACTAACTATGGAAGCTGTAAGCTCCGCGTCGTGTCTGTGGCGTCTAGACAAACTCCTTCAGTCTACCAATGTCTGCTCCCTGCTTTGATCCTGACACATCGCCTACCATTTGGGGGGAATGGTAGTTAGGACTACCACGATGAGATTTGATTACAAATATCAGTAAGTTAACAGGAAACTCCTACACAGGTTAATGATGCATGCATAGCAGTAAAAGTATGAATGCATAATTAAAGTCGTAAGTACGCATAGCATAACTTGACATATAGCATGACATAACTGACATAACCTGAACTTAAAAGTGAACTGAACTTGACTTAACATGACATGAACTTGAGCTTAAAACATAACATGGACTAGCAACATAACATGAACATGAACTTGAAACAAAGCATGAACTTGAAACATAACATGAACGTGAACATGTATAACATAAATATGAACTTGAACTTAACATAAACCTGAACATAACATGACATAAACGTGAACTTAAGACATAATGTGAATGTGAATATAACATAACATGAACGTGAAATTGAAAATAACAGGTACGTGAACATAATATGACAGAAACGTGAACATGAATATAACATAACATGAACATGAGTTTGAACATATCATATACGTGAACATAACATGATATGAACATGAATTAGAAAATTAACGTGAACATGAACATAACATGTACGTGAGCATAACATAACATAACATGAATTTGATTTGAAACTTGACTTAACGTGGACTTGATCTTAAACTTATTCTTATCTCATAGGGTCATCATGATTGCTTTTTCATAACTTCTTGACATAAACTTGAACTTGAATTCTAACAATCAAAATGATTCCGCCAGTCGTTTTGTCAGGAATAGTGAACAATCAGAATGATTCCGCCCAACATATTCCATTAGAGATACTTAGACAATTAGAATGATTCCATCAAGAGTATTTTAAAACATGTACCCTAGCAATCAGAATTATTACACTAGGAGTACCTTGTAATACTTAGACAATCAAAATGATTCCATCACGAGTATTTTAAAACACGTACCCTAGCAATCAGAATGATTATATCAGGAGTACTTAGTAATACTCTGAAAATTAGAATGATTCCATCACGAGTATTTTAAAATGCGTACCCTAGCAATCAAAATGATTACACCAAGAGTACCTAGTAATACTCTGACAATCAGAATGATTCCATCATGAGTATTTTAAATAAGATACCCTAACAATCAGAATGATTACGCTAGAAGTATCTGCATAACTGAACATGAACGACATTCTGACAATCAAAATGATTTCACCAAAAGTACCTCGTGTTGTGAATTACAAGTGAAGATGCTCAAACAATCATAATGATTACATCACGAGTATGCTAGACATAACTGACTAAACGTAACTCGAAAGACATGACTCACTTGAGATGGAAACACTTCGTAACATGACCGAACATGTAACATATATCATACTTGACATGACATACTTGCAACAGTGAATATTACATGATATGACATACATGTAACATATGGAATACTTAACTTGGCATACTTATAACATACAACAATACATGACAGAATAGATTGTATAACAGGTAAATATTCATGACAGAATAAATCATGTGTAACATATAAACATGTAATGACGTGATATGGCATGGCATATATGATAACATACATACATAAATTTTAGTTCCCTTACCCATCATACATACACAGTAAACTGATAGTAAGTTAGAAACTAACTTACTTCGATCGTCGCGTTCTACGAGAATAAAGTACGAAACATGAGGAACTGTAAGAGGGTATTCTAAAAGTTAGAAATTTAATTACTAACAATTAGAAACATGAAAAAAAGCTAACTTAGAGTAAAATTATCATTTTACCCTCTACATGTGGGAAAATGACCATTTTACCCCTAACTTAAGGATTTCATATCCTAACTCCAAAAATTTTCAAAATTTACATTCCGCATGTAAATTTTGTCCTAAACTCAAATATCAACTCAGAAAAATTTTAAACAAATCACAACTATGCAAAACATACTATGGCCGAAACATCTATAGGCCATTTCTCTTGGTTTTTATTGCAATTCCTTCCAACTTCAAAACTCGTGCTTAAACCAAACTTTTGTAACAAAGATCTTTCTATCCTAAGTTTAAAACCATACTTAAAATATCTATTTAGAAAAATCTAATAATCAACACCAAACTTTTTGTAAAAAGATCCAAACCCTTGAATCACAAGATTTGACCCTAGATCAAAACATCTCCAAGAATTCCAAAAAATCAAATCTTACTTCTAACATATTCATAACATCATCCTAAGATCAATCATGCTTTAAATCATCAAATTAAAGTCACCAAAATCACAAAGTAACACTTGGAGTTTTTGGTATTACACTTAGCCCAAAAACAGAAACTTTTTCCTCAACTAGCTTTGATAAATCTCTTGATCAACGGCTTAAGAAGGTGAGATTTTCGAAATAAAGCATCACATGGTTAAAAAAAAAGTGTCCTAAATAATATCCAACCATCAAAATTAAAATCACATGGCTAAAACTCAATAAAACATGGATCTAACCCAAAAACATCAAATTTGAGGCCTAACCGAAATCCTCTTGCATAGAAAAATCATATCTTTGAAACTTGTGACACCCCGTTTTTACGTGTATTTTCACTGAATGAATATTTTAATTTAATTAATATAATAGTTCTTTTATGTTAAATTATCGGATTTTAATTGAATTTAAATTGATGTTTAATTTATTTTAGCTTGTTTTTAGATTTAAAATTAAATAGTTAGTTTTTACTAGTTATTTATTATATTTTAGCTTTACGTTGTGTTTAAAATATTTTCTTAGTTTTATTGCCTTTAAACTTATTTTCGTTGGATCAGTTGTTGGACTCCAGAGGCGAGAACTGAACCTCATTTCTTTTCTTTTCTCTTTTTCTTTTTCCCTTTTCCATTTTTCTTTTCTTCTTTTCTTCCTTTCTTTCTTTTTTCTTCTTCTTTCTCTCCCCGTTTCCTTACCGTCGCCGTCCCTTTGACCGCCCGTTTCTCCGTCGTCCGGCCGCCGTGTAGTACACCACCCCCACCATTCTCTTCCCCTCCCACCAGAGATCATCCCACCAATTTTCATAGCCATCGGACCAGCCGTTAGCCGCCATGCACGGCTGGAAGTCACGGCCCCAACCCTGTTTTTCCTCTTTGTCGCCGGTTTCTTTCTCAGCCCAGAACCACCGCTCGCCGGCGGCGTGGCCTACACCACCCACCCAGTTTTCTTTCCCTCTCACCGGTGAACATCCCCACCAAGTTTCACCTCCATCCGAGCCACCGTTAGCCACCACGAGCTCCTCCAAGTCACACGGATTTTCACCGATTCCAACGCCGTCGCACCACCTCTGGCCACCATCTCTTCACAGCTTCTTCCTCTACCTCTTGCCGACCTAACCCACCTAATTTCAGCCCCGATCCGTTGTCGGAGCAGCTCCCACGAGCTCAACTCCGTTCAGCCCCTTGTTGGCCTTCGACCGCCATTTCCACCTCCATCCACGGCCAAAACTCGTTTCCCTTAGCTTCATAAACCTCTCAAGACCTTTCCCTATCAATTTTGTGCCTTGGTTTGTCCCCGTTCGAAAGTGGGTAATTTATTACCCACGGCAACAGTGTAAATTACACTGTTACGTTACTTTTTCTCTGGCGTTTGCAACGCCGCGAGCTTTCAAAAAATACCGTATAGCGCTGTAAGTATTTTCCAAACTCTACTTTTAGATTTAAATGTATTTTGCTCATACAATATATTTTATCTGCTGGTTGGTTGATTCCGGACTGAGTCTGAGGAGTTCGGGGGTCGGATGGATTGAGGATGGAGTTGCTTGGTTGATTGGTTGTCTTGTGCATTGAGATTACATTTACATGGTGCATGCACGTGCATTTTATTTAAATTGAGAAAAAGAGAAAAATCCTGTTTTATTGGCGTAAATGGATTTTCGGGTGTGTGTGTACCACGACCCCAAGCCGGGATAGGGTATTATCTCGGTGGAGCTCCTCTGGTTACTCGGGAGCGTAATATACTGAGTGACGTCTCCTGAGTTGAAACTTGGCTACGAACGCGTGGGGCGCGGAACTGGGCATCGCTCGGCTAGAGGATGCTTGGCTACGAACGCGCGAGGCCGAAACTGGGCTACGACGGGGGCGGGGGCTAGAGGATGTTTGGCTACGAACGCGCCGGCGGAAACTGGGCATCGCTCTACGCACCGACTCCGTGGCCCTTCGCTGGCGAGGGCATGAGGATTCTTGGCTACGAACGCGCGGGGCGCGGAACTGGCATCGCTTGTTTAGGTGTCATACGCGTGGTCATTACCCGCGGTGTGGCAAGGAGCCAGGGTGTGCGGATGACCCCTAGGGGAGGTCATGGTGCATACGGATTAATTGGTTAATGGATTGAGTTGGATATGGGCCAAATGAGACTTTTGGCTGATATTTGGAAAGGTTATGTTTTTGGGCCAAATGGGATTTTTGGCGTGCTGGAAAAATATGGTTTTATGGGTTTTGTGCATTGGAATTGTCTCATGCATATTGTTTAAGTTGTAATATGTTTTTATCTAGTGGTGTTTGGATTTTACTTACCTGCAGCACCATTTTTGGTACCGTAGTTTTTGGTGCAAATGTAGAGGATGAGGGGGCTGAGCCTGAGGAGACGGCTCCTCCGAAGGAGTAGTTTGGATGGCTCTTTTTATATAATCTATGTGTAGTGGTTTTTATTAGTATGTATTTGGATTTGAGATGTTGAACTTGTAATATTTTATTTACGTTTGTTTTAAAACTGGTTTGTAGTTAAACAAAAATTCTGGTACTTAGTTATATGACTTTATTAATCCACTGCGTGATTTTTTATTTGTACACATATTGCTTGTGCACACACTTTTGGCACTTGGCGATGGGATGTGTAACCGTGTTGTCATCATCCCAACGTCTCGATTTTCATGTGGCCGTACATGGGAGTTGGGGGAGTCACAAAAATAATACTAAATATCTTCAAAATAACATTCTAACATGAAAATAAGAGACTTAGGATCATCATATAAAAATATCAAAGCCTTTAGAATAAGATCAAATCTCGAAATATTCTACCTTTCTCCAAACAAAAACTGTTTTTCCACTTCCAGTTTTCAAGTTTCTAGATTTAAGGAAATCTATGATCAAAAACTTTATTCATGCAACAAAACCTCAATGGAAACTCATAAAAATATGCTAACAACACTCCATAAAATTTTCAGACCAAGATATGTCCATTAGTTTGGTCAAAAACTCCAAAACATAACATACTCTCCAGTTTCATGCCCAGAATAACATTTCCATGGTTAAAATTACTTTTGACCAATAAATGACAATGGAATGATACTAATAATATATCTACGGAAAATAGACACAAAGAAGAACAACTTTTATGAAGGAGTAATCGTCTGAAAATACTTACAAATGGTCGATAATCTCCACACAAAAGGACCTAGAAATTTGCCTGAGAGAGTTCTTTTGGGTTTCTCTCTAAGAATGGGTTGAAGAAGTGATGAAAGGGAAGGAAGTGTGTCTTGCACGACTCAAGACTTCTGTAAGGGGAAGATATGGACTTGAATGACCTTGATTAGAGGTGGCTAAGTGACATAAAGTGTTGAATAGTGAAGGGCAAAGGACTGCCTGCAGAAGCTGTGAGGTATGGAGGTTGATGGGGTGGGTTTCTCAATCTCATCAAGGCACTATTGGGTGCAGCCAAGGGCAGTGCATGGTCTGCCATGTGGGGGAGGAAACTTGGTGGGCCTCAGCCAAGTGGGCTTCAATTTGGAGTTTTAAGGGGGTTTGGTTAGGGTTTGAGATGCTATCAAGCCCAAATCCAATTTTTCTTGGTCCAATCAAAATTCCAAGATTTAAAAGGTTGGATAATGATGTCATAACAAGGATTTGAGAAATTAATAGCATGTGGAAGTGATTTAATTAAGTGATTAAACACAATGCTAGAAATTGGATCAAAAAGGGTTTGAAGGCCAATTTAGGGTTTGGGGAAACCGTTTAAGGTTTCAGTTTCAACCAAGCTTCTGGGATTTCAATTGGATTCCAACCATTTAGGGTTTCACTAGGGTTGAAACCCTCTTTGATCTGGCTCAATTTGGTTGATCAAATTAAAAAGGTTTTGCTTAGGTGCCATGATCTTACATCTTGATTTCCTTCACAAATCCATCTAATGGTTCCTCTTTGTGCCAAGTGTCTAATACTATTCACTATGTGTGGCTAAGATCTTGCCAATTGTCCAAATAAAACTTCTCTAACCTAATTTGAACATTCCACACTATGATTTTGAAAACACTGCGCTTAGTACGCTTATTGAGGTTACTATTCACTAAAAAAAAAACATAATAAACTTAGTACTGAAAAATCCTAAATATTCATATTAACATACAGTGAAAATCGTTTATCAAAACTCAACCCCAAAGTGCCCCTAAAAATAAATTCACAGTTTCAAACAAGCGTTTCGTCCGAAATTATGAAAATGAGTTATTGCGCTATAAAATCCTAAATATTCAACTGAGTCTAGTGGCATAAACTATAACGTAATCTGACACTTCTAACTACCTCAAACAATTAAAATCGTATTTCTGACACCATAGTGAGTGATAACACTGATTATGTTGATAGACTAAAATCTTTGTGATTAGCCGATTTGTGAAAACTTACGGAGTTTTCACGATGTTCCTCAAGCCTATAGAAATTCTACCATTGAATTTCTAGCAGGCTGTTACACCCAGCCCCGATCTGCCACTGGTGAAGCCTAGCCATCTCACTTTCCGATTTGACATTTTTGGTATTCGGCTGCCCTCTACGCCATCACCCATGGCCAACCACCACTACCTTTAGCTTCACTAACACCCCTAAGCCCTACCCTAGTCTTCGTTTGTCTCCATTCAAATTTGGGTATTTTGAGACCCACGACCATAGTGCATTTTGCACTATGATATTACTTTTCCAATGCCTTTTGCAGCTCATTGATCCTCCAAAAATTATATTATAACGCTGTAAGTATTTTTCTAATAAGTTTTGAGATTTAAATATATTTTGCATTAACAAATACTTTGTGATTTGGTTGGTTTTGTCAGACATTGAGTCCAAGAAGTCAGAGGTTGGTTGGATTGGAGAACGAAGTTGTTTGTGTGATTGGTTGAGGTTGGGATTTGTTGGTTGTTGGATATTTGTGTCTTGTCATACATGGCATAAGTGCACGCATATTCATGTTTGTAAAGGAAAACTGAATTTTCACATAATTGCATGTATGTTTATGTGTTGGAAATAAAAACTGAGTTTTCATGTGTAAAATGGTTTTGGAGTGCGTGTGTATCACTACCCTAAGCTGAGATAGGGCATTATCTCGGTGGAGCTACTCTGGTCACTCGAGAGCGGAGTATATTGAGTGATGTCTCCTGGGTTATCACTGGGTGACAACAAGCTCAGATGATATGGTAATGCTGTCATGCTGACTCCATGGCCCCTCTACTGGTGGGGCCTAGAGGATGCCTGGTCATAGTACGCACTGGGTGCGGAGCTAGGTATCGCTGGTTACAAAATCACATGCGTAGTTGTTACTTGCGGTGTGACGATGAGAGCCAGAGTGTGTGGATGACCTCTAGGGGAGATCATGGTACATACGGTAAAATGGATTGTTGCCCAGATAACTAACACAAGAGGGGGATGAATTGAGTTGTATTTTAAAAAAATAACAATTATAAATCAAATATACAATATAAAATATAAACAAAATACGAAACAACAATAAATATAAAGAGTAAGGGTAAGAGAGAAGCAAACTCAGTATGTTAACGAGGTTCGGCCCCACTGCCTACGTCCTCGCCTCAAGCTACCCCTTGAGGATCCCCAAATTCACCATTCAACCTCCTTCAGGTGGAGATAGAACCTATTAAACCTTTGAACAACACCGCTACAAAGGATCCGTGTAGAACACCCTCTACACTTGCAATCACCTTACACGTGGTGATTCAACTATTCCCTGTGTAGAACATTTTCTACACGTACAAGGGTTATACACACCCTTTTACTATACAAGAATTGATAGTGGGTAGGTTATCAGAAAACACTCCTCAATAAGTGAAATAAGAACAATACAGCGCAAACTATATCTCTCAAAATGAACAGGGGTTAAGGCTCAATGCTTAGAGAAGAGAGAATGAAAGTTTTGAATGAATGTTGTATGCTCTTGGTGTTGTGAATATGAAGCTCTCAAATGATCTATTTATAGGCATATGAGACTTCATATTCAAATTTAAAAAGATTCACATGTTAAAGACAACATCATTCACTTTTCAAAAATTTCAAACCTAATCTTTTTACATTTTGCATATGACAAAAGGAGCACACTTTACTTTTCAAAAATTTCAAACCTAATCTTTTACTTTTTGCATATGACAAAAAGAGCACACTTTACTTTTCAAAAATTTCAAATCTAATATTTTACTTTTTGCATATGACAAAATGAGTACACTTTACTTTTCAAAATTTTCAAATAATGACATCTACATTTTGCATAAGTCAAGAAAAGCATCAATCACTTTTGAAAATATTCAAATAAAACATGCACGTGTGAAAGATGACAATCAATTATCTTAAAATTTTCAAAATTCAAACATTTAATCATGTCATGCACGTGTGAAAGATGACAATCAATCATCTTTCAAAATATTCAAATTTAATTTTCAAAATATTCATGCACATGTAAAAAATGTATTTTAATGCTTTAGGATAAAATATTAATTTTGAGCCTTGATCCTAATTTCGAATTTTTAATAGATTTAGAATATTATTCTATAACTTTAATGTGAATTTGTTCCCTTCTTGCTCATGCTCGGTTCCTTGATGTGCTTGACTCCATTGTGTGGACAACTTGAGTTTGTGACTCCTTTATTCTTTGAATTCATTTGTTATCATCAAAATCCATGTGTAAATTTATAATCACACAAAACTTGAAACCTTGGATTCAACATGGATAATGGGCCATGTTTTGGAAAAATGTCAAGTTTTGATAAATGGATTTATGTGCACCATTTTCTGGGAAAATGATGGATTTTATATTGGTCAATTTTCTGGAAAAATGACGAGATTTGATTAAAGGATATGTGGACCATTTTCTAGGAAAATTGTGGAATTTATATTAGGCCATTTTCTGGGAAAATGATAGATATGTTTTAATAGATACGTTTTTGGGCAAAAATGAGATTTTGGCGTACGTTTGAAAATATTCATTTTCGGGAAAAATGATATTTGGGGTTTCATGTATATTTCATCATATGCACGTATTTTGTTGGTTGCATGAATGTATTTTCATCTCTTGGGCTATTTGATCTATTACTTACATGTGTTACTGTCTCTTGTTATCGTAGCTTTTGATGTAGATGTCGGAGGTTGAGCTTGAGGAGGTGACTCATCTGGAGGAATGATTTGGTGCCACTTGCTTTTATATTGGAATTTGTTTCCCACTTTTGGATCTTGTATTGTAGTTTTATTATATTTTTACTGGATAACTGTAATATTTTTTAAACGCTTGTCTTTAAACCAATTTGTATTTAACAATTCTAGTACTTAGTTAATTGACTTTAACCCATCTGCTGTGTCCTTTGTCTTACACGTATTGCATGTGCACACACTTAGCACTTGTCATTAGGGTGTGTGATCCGTATTTTCATCATCCCGATATCTCAATTTTCACATGTCTGTACGTGAGAGTTTGGGGTGCCACACAACTGCTACAATTACGATGGTATTTGTTAGATTAATAATATAAAAATAACCCATTTCACAACTCTTTTTACAATTATTCTTCTAATGGGGGCCATTTTTTATAAAATTAACAAATTGTATCATCACTTTATTAAAACACTCTCTGCTTGAAACAAAGTTTGTAAGAGACGAAATGCATCTAATATCATTTTTCTCGAGTAATGATACAAAAATAACCATTTTTAGAACTATTTTACATTTATATTTCAAATTAATAAATGGAGAGCTTTTTTACAAAACAAGCTGTAAATAACTTCTACACCTAATCATTACCTAATTATTACAATTTTTACAAAGTACTTCTAAATAAAACACAAAAAATAATTTAATTTTTTTAAATTTGAGAACAAAAATAATATTAAAAATTTATATTCTAATAATATTTTTAACTTTATAATATTTTTATTTAACTTTTTCTCTTTCATTTTTCAAAATCTAATAAAATATCAGAATTCAAATCGTTTCTATATTTTTCACAAACAATCTCATTACTATTTACAAACTTTTCATCTCATCCCATTATGCACCCAAATATCCCTTGGTATTATGAGAGGACAACCGGCCTAGATGGTGAAGGGAATAAAGGGCGCACAACCCACTTGGGGAGGGGGGAAAACCAAATGACGTGCATGTTACATGATACCGGTGAATAGTGAATAATAACAAATATGAAAATTAGGGATCATAATGCAACTTAATGATCATGGAAAAAGAACCTATTGAGATAATTAATGCCGCATTATTTGATATTCTTCATGACGCATATATGTAACTATCTATTACAATATGTAACTACTATACACATGCTATATATGCATGTCATCACCATTGCAAAACTAATATGTGACTTATGTAACCTGCACGCTTAGCCATGTCACCATTTGAATTGCACTTAATGCCAAATACGTACCGGCCATAGAAAAATATTATAGGTTTTTTTCCTGTAATAATCCAAGATTTATTAGCTAGCCTCAATAGCTGTTAGCTAGTATCACATCTGGCATGGCCTCACGCCAAAGAGTAGGCGTAGTATTCTTGATATATAGATTCGCGAAAGTATTCGGGCTTTAATGTAGATGGGAGCCGTATTAGAAACGGAAAAAGATATATTAATACAAGGAGAAATTTCTCTAGCAAGTTCTAGCACATCTTATCCATGCATTATCTATCTTCTTTCGTCCTTATACTATAATTATAAGCGCATACAATTGTCCAATAAAGAAGATTGAGTACTAGAGGTGATCATGCACATTAAGGAATAGGTTGCGCTTTGTAGAGGCAGAACCATGCATGCTCCTAGCTATTTGCGGAATCCAATACCGTCGTCAGGGGAACCATGGTCTGGACGTTCATCTCTTAAAATCCTTCGGCCATTATTTTCATGCTTTAAAATCCCCTCTTCTGTGATCAGGCAAGATTAGTTAATTAATAAACCCATAGCGGAAAGAACTTGATGATTTATATATATATATATAGCTAGATTTAATTATTCTTCCAAATTTTAGTTCATGCTACTCTTATTAAAAAGATTAGTCTGCTTTTTAAAAAGGAAGAAAAAATGGTAGAAAACTAATTAAACACGTGAAGCTGCTAATTACAAAAGAAGTAAATCAAAAAGGTGAAAAATAATTTAACTAGAGATCAAGAGATCCAGACATGGAAAGAAAGAAATGATGGTATTCAAGTTCTTTTTTATTTTTTTATACATTTTTTTCCTGAAAATTATGCTTCCAAATCTCAATAAAAATAATACCTTAAAAATATACTTAATGGGTAATATATATGCTGAGATCGAGGACATACTCATCATGTGTTGAAGAACTCCAATATTTATTTTTTGCTGGACAATATTCTTGGTATAGTTGGATATTTGTCGAGGCGCAACAACCTTTGCAAAGATCAGAAGTGCAATCAAGAAAAATGCAAGATTGGTAGTGGTAGTAGTAGTAGTAAAAGTCTTGCAATTACTAGCCATTTTGGAATATTGGGTACTGAATCTACCCTTCTTCAAATAGATCAATGATCAGGTATATTATATAACAACTCGATCAAGCTAGCTTTGAAGTTTAAATTGGTCTAACTTGTTAATGGAAGGCTCCGGGTAACTACTTTCTTTGGGCCCCAACATGCAGAAAAGAAGTCATTTGTCCAATTCATTTGCCTCCCTTGACCTACACTTAAAGTCATCAATGACGGGCAAACACATGCATATGCAACATGCACGTATATATGTGCCTGAAGTCAAGAGTGGAACTTCATTTGGATCAGATAGCGGTCCCAATAGAACAAAGACAAGCTGCAAAATTGGAACAAGATCTAGTCTTAACTTATTGATAGCTGAACAATGTGAACATGAGTAATAAAAGATAAAAGCTAAGAGCAAAGTCAAGAATAATTTATATAAGCTTCTCGTGACTTTATGGACAAGAAGTACTTTCTCGCATGATTCATCGGTCTATATATCGGTCCTTGGCTTTAGGTAAGGGTCAAAGAAGGCCAGCAAATGGTTTCATTGGAAAATATTGGCTGCAGATTATAAAGTCCCGTCCATTTACCACAGGTATTCAAAGCTGCAGATTATATATAGCACAAGCTGTACTTACTGGCTTCCAAGACCAATTCCAAGCTTGATTACTCCTTATACCTCGAGTCATTAAGGCCGTATGGTTTGGTAACAAAAATTTTCATCTCAAACTCAAAATTCTCATCTCATCATTACAACTTTCCCAAATCTCTATATAAAATATAATAAATAATTCAACTTTTTCTTAACTTTTTCAAATCCCAAAACAATGATAATATTAAAATATAATATTTTAATATTTCATCTTAAACTCAAAATTTTCAACCCACTTACCAATAAGCAGAACCTCAAGTGCTATTTAAAGGAGAAGGTGCATTCCCCTAATCTTCCCCACATGGCTTATTGCAAGGTTTCTACTACCACCTTTGTATTTTACTCGATTGCATTTCTATTCCTTGCAAAATATGTTGCTCCCCCGAACTACACTGAGAATGTTGTCCCTCGAGGAATCGCTGGAGTTGTTCATGAACACGCGGGTATGCAAATTTAGCATATTAAATTGTTCTAACTTTCTTTTTATCTCTTTCAGAAAAAGCACTCTTTTTAATGAGAGCCCTTTGAACAACAACTTGATCAAGAGTAGTACTGTATCTATCTAGCAGTCGATTCCTCTAGTTGATCGATGAACTAATCTTGCCTCACTACAAAAGAAGTGATTGTAAATCGCTAGTAGTACATTAAATTCTACATACGTACAGAGATCAATGATATATATAACCCTATTCTCTCTATATATGTAGTACTTTAACATTGCTAGGTACGCATTGTCCATTTAAGGGCAAGAGTTGTCAATATATTTGCTTAAGAAGAATTATGAAAAATTAAAAGAAAACAAAGGGTTCGTTAATTTATTCACTTTCTTCTATTTTGTATTTTTTTTTTTTTAAATGCCATTTTTTACTTGAACTTCGGAAAATTATCAGTTAATTATAACACTAACAAGTTGATGATTCCTTTAATTTGGTTGATTAACTAATGATCTTGGCTCATTTCAGAAGAGGAGATTATTAATGCAAATAATGGCAGTGATATCCGAAGGAGTTTAAGAGGTTTACTTCAGCACGGCTCACCTAATGATGGGCAGGGAAAAGCTATTCCATGAATTCGTTAATGGGAGAAGAAGCATGGTCCCATTGCAAATTAGCTTATGTACTCCTGCATCTACAGAACTCTTTTCCTTTTATTTTGCTACATAATGACCTAAAATATGTAGTTTTTAGTAGAATTTTGAATCAAGCGTACGTGTATCGTGTAATTGTCTTGATAAAATAGGGCGTCATTCAAGGACTCAGGTTGTACATGCAGTCAGAGAAGATTCATTGTTTCCACTGAGCAATAAATTAACATGAGTTACCTATTCTAGGAAGGGTACTTTTGGAAATAAGGTATCATCGAGCATGCAAACTTGGCGCGAGATGAAACAAGTTTGGATGGAAGAGTATTATCCGAATGTTTATTATGTAAAGCATATGAGATTTTCTCTGGTTTTTAAAAAATGTAATAAATTAGATGCAGATACAAGAAGATGACGAGTTTCAAACCGTAAAGTTTCCAAATTGTCTAATATTCATTGACATGCATGGCCTTTCAAATTATTTTAGACATAAGCGTCACTTAATGCATTAATTGGTGATATGGCTTAACATGTCCAATTCAAAAATTATATATACTTCGATAATTTCCTAACTATCATACATTAGTTATCTAAAATAGGAAAATATTCTTATAATCTTGAGAAAGAGAAATAAAAAGTTAAAATTAAATAATCGAAATGAGAAATGATATTTGCAATCATAAAGTGCACAAATGTCTCACCCTCATTTTGAAGAAATTGAGTAAATATGAATTTCACATGAAGAAATTAATTTTTAAATTGTGAACCCTACACCTTTTCAAGAGGAATACGTGGCAATATTTACATAATCCATGACTGTATTTAGCATTATTCGAAATAGAAATACAAATAGTTTAAAGTTGAATAGTTAAGAGGTGGAGAAGTCAAAGAGGAACAGAGAGTAAATAACTACAATAAGATTTTTTTTAAATAAAAAAAAAGAGAGTAATTGGAACGATTGTTTCCCAACCGGCCCATGTTGGTTGGGTTTTGGCAAGACAGGGAGGCTCATCTCAATACAGGCCTTACCCTCCAATGACCTTGGGGTCCCCAAAAGGGCCCGTCCCTTTTATAAGTTGTATAAGATAAAGTGTGAAGCACCTAACTCTCACATAGGGAAACGAGGGAATCGTGATGTCGAGATACTGACAACACGGGTCACGCACCTTAACGACAGGTGATAAGCGTGTACACATGCAACAAGTGAAAACAAAAGTCGCAGCGAATAAATTAAATTTAGTCGACTAAGTACTAGACCAGGTCATTCCTCAGGTTCAACGTCCTTATTTGCATCAAAATCTACGGTACCATAAAATGGTACCACAGGGTATCGAATACCACGTGAGATTGTGAATTTTAGTAAGTAATCAATCAAACAACCCACATGATAAAAATACACTTAAACAACCAATATGTATGCATGCACATGCTAAAATATGCATGAGCTCAAAACCATCATTTTTCCAAAATGATTATTTTCCAACACACGCTAAAATCTCATTTGGCCCAAAACAAGTCCATTAAAATAAACAACCTCCATTTTCCTTGAAAATGACCCGAGTATAAAACTAGCATTTTCCTTGAAAATGGTCCACATATTCATTTATCAAAACCGTCATTTTTCCAGAAAATGGTCCATTATCCAAATTATCCCATATGCACCATGATCTTCCCTAGGGACTATCTGCACACCCTGGCTCACTTCGTAATGAGTGATGCTTAGTTCCGCGCAAAGTACATTCGTGGCCAAGCATTCTCTAGCCCCAGCCAGCAGAGGGGCCACAAAACTAGCACGAGAGTGTTACCATCCCGTTCAATCCAGTTGTCACCCAATGACAATCCAGGAGATGTCACTTAGTATATTATGCTTCCGAGTGACCAAAGGAGCTCTATCGAGATAATACCCCATCTCGGCTTGGGGTCATGATACGTACGCACCCAAAAATCATTTCTCACATGAAACCCTGGTTTTCATGTACAATAGATGAGCATGCATGCAATAACGCAATGAGTAGCATGACACCAAACACAACAAATAACAACCCAAACACAATCCAATTTCACGGACAAACCCATCCTCCAATCCAATCCAACCCCCATACTCCTTAGACACAAGGCTCAGCATAACCAACTTGACTGTAGAAAATTGTTAATGTAAAAATATATTTAAATCTCAAAATTTCTTTGGAAAAATACTTATAGTGTTGAAAAGGCAATTAATTTGAAAGATCAAGCACCCAAGCACCCAGTTAATGCCAAAAAGCAAGCCTAAAAAGAAATCACCAAAAATCACAATTTTTGAGACTAAAAATGCGTTTCGAAAACAAGGTAATCTGAAGGGAATTTCGTGGAATAAAAAGGGTTGATGAACAAGGTAAAAACTAGGAGATGGTGGCTGGAAAATGAGGTTCACGGCAAAGCAAAAATATCCAAGAAAAACCCAAAATGAAGCTCAGGCAAATAGGGCACGAGTTTGAGGCCAAAACAACCGAAAAATGCAAGGGTTAACCCACAATTTTGAACACGAAAATACTAGGGAAAAAAGAGAAAAATTGAGCATGGAAGGCCATAGATTGATCTACAAAAATGGTGAGAAAAAAGATGAAATAAAATGCTAAAAAGGAATAGAAATACATGGTTTTATAGCAAAAGAGATAACCGAAGATTAAAGAGATTAAAATGGAACTATTACCAGCCAAAAATGGAGGAAGGAATTGAGGTGCTCACTGATTTTGCAGAGGAGAAGAATCGGAAATGAAGAGGAAGAAGAAATAGGTGGTGCATGGCAAGAGAAGAAGAAAAGAAGAGAAAACAAAAGAAATGAAGAGAAGTAGAAGCAAGAAGAAGCAGCTGCTGCAACCAAAATGCAGAAGGAAGGAATGAAAATGAGGGAGAAAAGAGGCAAGGGTGTAACAGCCTGCTAGAAATTCAATGGTAAAATTTTTATTGGCTTTAGGAAACTTGTGAAGACCCCATAAGTTTTCACGAATTAACCAATTGCATAGGTTTTAGTCTAACCACATAGTTAGTGTTCTCACTCACTATGGTGTCAGAAGTGTGATTTTAATTATTTGAGATAGTTAGAAGTTCAGAATGTATTATATTCTGTGCCATTAGACTCAGTGGATTATTTAGGATTTTATAGTACAATAACCCATTTTCATATTTTCGGATGAAACACCTGTTTGAAACTGTGGATTTATTTGTTTAGGGGCACTTTGGGGCTGAATTTCGATAAACGATTTTCACCGTATGTTTATATGAATATTTAGGACTTTTCGATACTAAGTTTATCATACACTTTGTTAGAGTGAATAGTCACCTCGATAAACGCACCAAGTGCAATGTTTTCAAAATTACAGTGTGGAATGTCCAAATTAGGTTAGAGAAGTTTTATTTGGACACTTGGGAAGATCTTAACCACACATGATGAATAGTATTAGACACTTGGCACCATAAGGCACATTGATGGATTTGAAGGAATCAAGGTGTGAATTCATGCTATCTAAGCAAAAACTCTATTCCATCTGACCAATTAAATTGTGCCAAACCAAAGAGAAGTTATACTCTAGTAAAATCCTATATGGTAAGAATCCAGCTGAAAAAGCAAAAGCATGGTTAAAACTGAAATCCTAAACAATTTTATCCAAATCCTAACTGAATCGGTTTCTAACATTGTGTTTAATCGCTTGATTAAATTACTTCCACATGCTATTAATACCTAAAATTTATGTCTGAACATACTTTTCATGAAAGAACACCAAACACTCTCTTGGACAGCTTTTAGAAGTTCTTTTGTACTCCCATTTTGAAGCTTTTGTAAGTGTTCTATCACAACGTTTATTTCATAAAAGTTGTTCATTTGTAGTCTAGTTTAAGTGGATATTTTATTTATTCTATTTGAAGATCATTTGGTCAGTCAAATATTGTTTAAACTCTAGAAAGGTCATTCTGGGTGATAAACTGGAGAGTATGTTATATTTTGGAGTTTTGAAGCAAGCTAATGAAGAGATCTTGGTCCGAAATTTTTATGGAGTACTGTTAACATATGTATATAATTATTGGTTTGAGGATTTGTTGCAAGATTTGTGATGCCCCCAACTCCCACGTGGAAATCGAGACATCGGGATGATAACAACACGGGTCACACATTCCATCGCCTAGTGCCAAGTGTGTGTGTACATGCATCATGTGTACAAAGAAAAACACACAGCGGATAATAAAGTCATATAACTAAGTACCAGAATTCTTATTTAATTACAAACCAGTTTAAAACACACGTAAATAAAATATTACATGTTCAATACTATCTCAAATCTAAATACATAACATCAAAACAAATACAAATAAAGTCCATAGATAAGCACTCCAAATCAATATTCCGGCGGAGCCGCCTCTTCGGGCTCAGCCTCCTCCTCCTCAACCTCTGCATCAAAATCTACGGTACCAAAAATGGTGCCACAAGTAAGTAATAATCCAAACGCCATAAGATATAAATATATTAAACTCTACAACAATATGCATAAAAGATGTCCAATGCACATGTCCCATAAACATATTTTTCCACACACGCCAATAGTCCCATTTGCCTCAAAATATTTCCTTTAAACTTTTCCTCGCCATTATCCCAGATAATGGCCCAAAATCCAGGTCTTAAAACTATTTTTCACTTTTCCTTAACCAAATGCACCATGACCTCCCCTATGGGTCATCCGCAAGCCCTGGCTCCCTTCGTCACACCATGGGTAACAATCATGCGTGTGACTTCGTAATGAGCGATGCCCAGTTCCGCTCCCTGCGCGTTCGTAGCCAAGCATCCTCTAGCCCCCGCCAGTAGAGGGGCCACGGAGTCTGTACGAGAGTGTTACCATCCCGCCCGCTCCCGTTGTCGCCCAGCGACAACCCAGGGGTTGCGCTCCCGAGTGACCAGAGGAGCTCCACCGAGATAATACCCCATCTCGGCTTGGGGTTGTGATACACACGCACCCAAAAATCCATTTAACTCATGAAAACCCAGTTTTCAATAATTAAGACATGCATATGCGTGCACAATGCAATGAAAATAATATGACACCAATTAACCAACAATTTCCAAATATCCATAACAACCAAATAAGCAACTCCGTCCTCAAATACATCTGACCCCCGACTCCTCGGACTCAGTCCGGAATAACCAACCAGTCACAAATAATTATTGTAAAAGAAATAATATATTTAAATCTAAAATGAAGTTTAGAAAATACTTACAGCGCTATATAATAATTTTCGAAGGATCAGCGAGCAACAAACGACGAAGAGAAAGCATATAAATTCAATGTCGACGGGTCCGTTGAACATGCCAAAGCCCACTTGGTTGCGAAGGGATTCACTCAACGTGAAGGAATTGATTTCCCTAACGCATTTTCTCCTATTGCCAAAGTGGTGTCTATTCGCTACCTTCTTATCGTCGCTGCAATCAAAGGCTGGGATCTCCAGCAATTAGACGTCAACAACGCCTTCCTATATGGTGAGTTAGATGAAGAATTATATATGAAACTACCCCCTGGTCATTCAGCTGCCAAATTCAACAAAGTGTGCCGCTTGCACAAAAGCATGTATGGTCTTCGCCAGGCATCACGCTAGTGGAACAACAAGTTGTCCTCATCATTGGCTAAGTTTGGCTTCAAACAATCTCATGCAGACTATAGCTAATTCACAAAGGTCACACTTGATTCCTTTGTAGCACTTCTCATATACGTCGATGAGATTATCCTACTTAGCTCTAATGCTGCCTCAAGTGATGCTGTAAAGGCTTTTTTGGCTACCAAATTCAAGATCAAAACACTCGGATCTCTCAAGTATTTCCTTGGCACGGAAGTGGCTCATTCCAAGGTGGGTATTCAACTCTGCCAACGCAAGTATGCCCTCGAAATCCCAATTGAAACTGGGCTGCTTGCAGCCAAACCTTCTCCTCTACCTATGGAACCCAATCTCAAATTGTCAAAAGATGATAGTGAGCTATTTCATGACCCAGCCATGTATAGACACCTAATCGGGAAGCTCATATATCTCACAAACATGAGACCAGACCTCAATTACAGTGTGAACTTGCTCAGTCAATTCATGGCCATGACACGGACTCCTCATTATAATGCCCTCTTGAAAGTCCTTCATTACATCAAGGCCAATCCTGGCCGAGGTCTCTATTTGCCAACATCATCTAAACTCGAGTTTGTTGCATATTCTGATGCAAACTGGGGTAATTGCTCATATAGATGTCACTCAACAACAGGTTTTTGCGTGTTCCACAGCCACTCCTTAATCTCTTGGAAATCAAAAAAACAGAGTACTATCTCATAGTTGTTCATAGAATCCAAATTTCGAGCAATGGCAATAGCCTCCTGCGAACTCACATGGCTCCATTACTTGCTGCATGGTTTATGCATTCCCATTCCGGAGCCAGCCACCTTGTACTGTGACAATCAGGCCGCCCTACATATTGCAGCAAACTCAGTGTTTCACGAGCGGACAAAACACATCAAACTCGACTGCCACCTTGTTCGCGAGAAAATATCAGCTAGACAAATATCTACTGCACATATTTCATCTGCTAATCAACTCGCAGACCTACTCACGAAACCAATTCATTCACCTATGTTCAACAAGTTACTATCCAAGATGGGAGTCATCAATATTTACTCTCCATCTTGCAGGGAGTATCAAGCCTACATTTGCTTCCCATGAACACGGATCCACCAGATATAAAACAGAGCACCAGCATTACGTGATTGTATAGTCTGTTAGGATTGTTAGTGTGATCTAGCACTATTCTTTATTCTTTATTCCATATTTGTAATATATATATATAGCAGCACACGTTGTACATGTAAAGAGATTCTAAGGAATACAATTCAGTCATCATTCATTCTTGCCTCTAGTTTGTCTCCTTCATTGAGTCACTGTTAATAGTATGATGAAACAAATGAAGCTTTTATATACAACACATTCTTCTTCAGCAAGACGACCATCAATAAGTCGAACAAACGTTTGGACAGAGAGACACAAAAGGGTGATAAATCCTCTGCTAGGTTTTGGGATGAAAGGTACGGCAGCTGCAGATGGCCATGTTAGGTGGCCATCTGGGAGCTTCTGGGAGTGGGGGTGAGACCTCTAAACCGCTCAGGGAGCTCTTTATCGTGACAGTCAAAGCTGGAGAGGAAGGAGATAGAGCTGAGACGAGCCACAAAGGGGGTGGGCGATCCTTTGCTCAAGCCCTTCAAAGACCGATTCCGACGACTAAGTTTAAGATCCCGTTGAGGAAACCAAAATTGATCAATGGTGAGTTGGGTTTCATGTTCTCGAAAGTGGAAATGGCAAGGGTAGCTGAAGAGTTGAAATATGCTCTGGTTCTAAAATTTTCCTCGAAGAGACCTTTCATAGATTTTCTGAGATTACAAATCATCAAAACTTGAGGTTTCTCTGAAGTCCCAATGATAAGTTTCATGGATGATCTCCATGTGCTGCTCCACCTGGTGAATCAAAAAGACCACCTACATGCCTGAGCGAGGGAGGGAAGATTTGTGGCGGGGTGCACCTTCAGATTGTTCAATTGGACAGCTGATTTCGACATAATGGCCTCTTGGTTCTGCAGGTTTCTAGGAACGGATAACGCAACACTGTACAGGACGAGGGAGACAGGGGCAAGAATGTGTGTTCAAGTGGATCTACAAGAAGAACCAGTAGCTGGGTTTCCGCTAGTAACAGGTAAAACACAGAAATGGCAACGTGTGGTTTATGAGAAAAAAGGTTACTGCTGTAAAAAATGCTTTAGACAGGGGCACACGGAAGTGGTTTGTAGAACTGGAGAGGGCATTAACAAAATCATTGGCAGAAGGGAAGGAAAGAAAGTATCGGAAAAGGAAGGAGAGGAGATGGCTTGGAAGGAAGTGTGACAGAAACAAAGGAATTTAGTGATGGGGGGAGAGGCAAGTGTGGTGCCCATGCCAGAAGAGAAACAGGATTCACAGTAGGGTGGGGAGAGCGAAGAGGGACTTGATACTGTTAGAATGTTGGAGGAAGGGGGAGAGGGATACGAGACTGAAGGTACGCAGGAAGGAGGAGAGGGGCTCAATAATGGTGGTGTGTAGGCCACAAACAATACCATGAGAATTAAGGAGGAGGAGGGAGAGGACAACTCCTTAGAAGAATACCTGAAACTAGTTGAACAAGTGGAAGAAGGGGAATTCCAAAAGGTGGGGAGCAACTCTGTTCCAAATACGAGCATGGTTGTTGTGAAGGATTTCGAAAGTGATAAGGAAGAGGATGCAGTGATTTGCAAGAACAGTTTTGCAATATTGTCGGAATATGAAATTGAAATTGTAAAGAAAACACAAAAGGATTATCGTTCGGACGTAGGGACAATACCACAAAATGAACAGGGAATACAAAACTCAGATGACATGCTGGTGAGGAAATCTAGAAGGGCTAAAGCCCAACCAAAAAAATTGAACTTATGATTGAGAAAATTATAGTGGGGAACATTAGGGGGTTAGGCACATCGAAAAGAAGACTAAGGAAGCTGGTGAGGAAATATGAGGTATTGGTTTTGGTTGTTTCAGAGCCTTTCCAGGAGGATTCAAAACTCCACAAGTGGGCGATAAGCTTACACCCCAATTATTGCTCCAATCTTGAAGCAGGTGGAAAGATATGGGTTTGATGGAAGGATGAAATAAATTGGAAATAGTGGATGTAAACAAGCAGTCAATGACGACAGTAGTTACAGAACCGGGGGGTACTTTACTGACTACTTGTGTATATGCAAAATGTTCCCAAGCTTTAACATAGGGAGCTCTAGGACCATCTGAAAGGAATTTCGAATACTACGAAGGCCTGGGTGGTGATGGGGGATTTTAACATAACTTGATATGACATGGAAAGAGTGGGGAGCAGGCCTAGACCTTCTTCGGCAATGGAAGAGTTTAATGAGTGTATCAACTGCTACGGTTTAATGGATCTACCACTAGTAGGGAGACAACTTTCATGGTGTAATGGGCAGCAAGGACTAGTAAGAAGTTGGGCGAAGCTTCATCGAATATTAATAAATTCTAAGTTTGGGCGTACGCATGGGCAAGTCACTGCAAGTCTACTAAGCAAAAGAACCTTGGACCACTCTCCCATTTTATTAAACTTTACATCGAAGGATGGAAGGTACAGGCCATCGCCTTTCCGTTTTCAAAACATGTGGCTCTCACATGACGGTTTCTTAGAAATGGTGCATAAATCATGGAATGAATCGATGAGGTGGGAGTCAAGACTACTTAAACTGGCTGGGAAGTTAAAAAGGCTGAAACAAAAAATGAGGCAGTGGAATAGAGAGGTTTTTGGCTGGGTGGATGTAATAATCAAGGAGTTGGAAGAGAGGGTAGAAATCTATGAGGAGGCACTACAGGTGAATTACTCAGAGGAAATTGAGCAAGAATTTCTTATCACTAAGGCGGAACTGGAGGTTTGGTATAAAAGGGAAGACATGAGACAAGCCCAACAAGCAAAAAAAGTCTGGTTAGAAAAAGGAGATAAGAACACAAAATATTTTCATGCAGTCATCTCCCAACGTAAAAGGAATGCATGTGTTAAGAGCATGAACCTGCCAAATAGGTCAATGTTGGGATCAATGGAATTAGTACATGAGGGGGTGGTCAAGTATTTTGAAGAGGTCTTATCCCAAGAAGAAGAAGTTGAACTACCATGCTTGAATGATCATATTCAACCTACTGTGTCGAAAAGCATGATACAAAAACTAAGAATACAGCCAACAGAGAAGGAAATCTTTGAGGCTTTTGAAACATAAGTGCCGATAGCAGTCTAGGACCTGATGGTTTTGAATCTGCTTTCTACGTGTCGTGCTGGAGTATTATCAAGGAAGACGTAAAGGATGCTATGAAAGAATTCTACACAGGTCAAACCCTCCCAAGATTTTATTCCTCATCCTTTTAGTTCTTATCCCAAAAGTTAAAAATCCTCAGAGTTTTGATAGTTTCCATCCCATAAGCTTGTGTAACTTGATTTACAAAGTGTTCTCCAAAATTTTAGCGGATAAGCTGTCCTTGGTACTCAGTGATGTTATATTGTCGGAATAAGGGGCCTTTGTGAAAGGAAGAAATATTTTGGAAAACATCACACTCACGCAAGAGATGGTAAAGCTACTACACCGGAAGACTAGAGGAGGAAACATTTTGATTAAAATAGACGTGAGTAAGGCGTACCATAAGGTGGATTGGAGATTCTTGGATCACACTCTTAAGAACTTTTGGTGTACCGGAGTTCTTTTGTAGGCTGGTAAAAAATTGTGTGACATCGCCGTGGTTCTCAATCATGATGCACAGCACATATAAAGGTTATTTCAAGGCAAAAAGGGGGTTACGTTAGGGGAACCCTCTATCCCCATACTTGTTTATTATCATGGAAGAGGTATTCTCAAGATTGCTCAAGAGGAAGATGTCAGAGAAGAAGATCTTGCCTTTTTCTCAGCCTAGCGGAACCCCACCAATTACACACCTATTATATGCTGATGACATTATGGTTTTTGCCAAGGCTGGTAAGGGTTCTTTACGAGCCCTAATGGAGGTGGTTAAGACTTACGAAAGATGAACTGGACAGAGGGTTAATCATGAAAAATCAGCAGTGTACTTCTCTAAGCAGCTGAAAAGAAGAAGGAGGGGAGAGATCTTGATGGAAACTAGGTTTAAGGAGGGACACTTTCCTTTCTAGTATTTGGGGGTTCCAATTGTGAAGGGCAAATTGAAGGCTAGAAATTTTGATTCGCTGATTTTGAATATTGAGAAGAAACTTTCAGGTTGGAAAAGTAGACTTCTATCACAAAGGGGAAGATTAATTCTAATGAGACACGTGCTTTCTAGCATTCCACTTTACCTACTTTTAGCATTGCATATGCCAAAAATAGTGATCCGAAAGGTGCATAGCCTTTTTGCAAACTTCTTCTGGGGTGAACAAGGGGTAAGGGTAAAAGAAAGTGGAGGGCTTAGAGGAAGCTTTGTGCCCCAGTGGAAGAGGGAGGTATAGGTATGCGAGATGTCGCGGATGCACAAAAATATTTATTCATGAAATTTGGATGACATATTTTAACCCAAGACTCCATGTGGGCTAATTTTTTCAGAGCCAAGTATTTGAAAAATGGACATATAGAAAGAAGACCAGAGAACAAGCTGGTGTCGATGTTCTAGAAAAACGTTAAGGAGGGACTTAAAGAAATTCTGGCTAAATTAAGGTGGAAGGTGCGGGAAGGCAACATCTCACTTTGGTTTGATAATTTCCTAACCGGGGGCCCTCTGTCTGAAATGGTGTCACAGGTGGAAGAGCCAAACACTAGACTGAAAGAATTAGTAGACAATGATAGATGGGAAGATGAGAGGATACAAAGATTGATGGGTAGATAAACAGCAAATGAAATAGTAGAGCTAGTTGGAAACTTAAAAAACGACAAGGATATTCTAGTGTGGTTACCGGAGAAGGGTGGAATTTTTTCCACAAAATCTACATGGAATGAAGTGAGAGTGAAGAGGCCGAAATTTGAATGGGCTAAATGGGTTTGGCACAAACTACTCCCTAGAAAGATAGCTATTTGCGTATGAAGGGCAGTCTTTAACTGTCTAAGTGTAGACGAACAAATACACAAAATTGGAATACCACTTGTCTCGGCATGCAACTGCTGCAAGGAATGAAAAACTAAAGACTTAGAACACCTATTCGGCAAAGGGGAGTTTGTAGTAAGTATCTGGAAAAAGGTATCGGCTGAGATGGGAGTCCCATTCCATACACAATAGAGCTGGAAAGAAAGAGTGCAACTCTGGTTTAATAGGGCATCCCACAAAACTCAGCTTGGCTTTTTGCTAGGATTAATTCCTTGCTTAGTAATCTGGAAGCTTTGGAGTAGGTGCTGTGCAGCTAGGATGGAGGGGAAAACTGAAAGCAGTTTGGAGGTATGGGGCTTAATTAAGTACTGGATATGGTCTATTGCCAATAGAATCAACAGTGTCTGAAAATTAACCGACTAGGATGCTTGCCTGTTCAAAAATATAGGGGATCAAAAAATGGTAGTAAAGAAGAAAAAGGTGATAGTTATTAGATGGACGAAGCCGAATCCTGGTAGATTAAAGTTAAACTTGGATGGAAACAGTCTTGGCAACCCAAGACCCGCTAGTGGGGAGGGGAATTCTGAGGGACAATGGGGGAAAATTAGTATTCGGTTTCTCAAAATACTTTGGGACCGTTTCAAGCATGAAAGCTGAACTGAGGGGTGTACTGGAAGGGATTAAACAATGCCAACAACTAGGGTACACAGTAGTAGACATAAATTGTGATTCACTAGTAGTTGTAAATTGGTTCCGCAATCACAAATGTACAGCTTGGTACCTTGGTACCTTTGGGACTACTGGGAATAGCTGCAATCTATATTACATAATTTTAATTTTTCTATTACACACCACTACAGAGAAGGTAATCAAGTGGTAGATTCTCTGGCTAGAAGGGGTGCTCTAGGTGAATCCAAGTTCTTCTCGGAGTGGTCGCAGCTACCAAGGTTGACTAGAGGGTTAGTCAGATTAGACATAATGGGGACATCATACGTTAGATGCAAATGATAGTGTATACTTTTTGGTTAGTTTTTGGTAGGATAGTTGGTAAATATTTTGTTTAAAAGTTTTCCTCCAGTACAAGTGAGGGTTTCAACATAGTTATTGGAGGTTCCACCCTCCTTTTTAAAAATTTAAAAATGAAGCAGACACTCAATTCGTATAATATTGTGTATAAAGTTCTTCGTACATATAACACTAATCAATACTAATAATGGTTTTGCCAAGGGTCTATGGCTTGATTGGCATTACCTCTAACCTCTAAAATGAAGGTATGAAGTTTGAAACCTCATTCTCCAAATGTATCAAAAAAATAATAATAATAATAGCTTTTCTTTATACATGCATTATGTATCATGCGTAGTGGCTCAGTGAGGTAGACATGATCTACTAATTAGAATCTTTCACATACTCATTTGCTCTCGTTCAAATATTATATTATATATAATGATAATAATACTAATAATAATAACAATGATTTATTTTTACACAATGATCATATGCACCTTGCATGGTGGTATAATGGTTAGGTAGACGTACAATATAAGATCCTTTTACCTGTTCTTTTCACCTGATGATTTGAAAATTAGAATTACCTTTCAGCTACTCATGGTGCATTGGTGAGGTAAACATTGAATTATATGATCTTTCATCTGCTCTTTTGGCCTCTTTGAAAAATTATATTGTATATGATGATAATTAATGTACAGATTTTTTAATTTTAATTTAAAAAATATCATTTAAAATCTTATGGCAAAATATTAAGAATGTACATAGAAAATTTTCAACACATACAATTATAAATATATTTATTGAAATTATTTTGAAGTTTATTTTAAAATTTATGAGTTATGCGAAAAGAGAGATTATGGTAAGTACGTCACCATTTAAAGCAGAAAACGTTTAAGGCAGGTCAATGTTTGAAGCACTGTTCAGCGCGCGGTAGTGTGGCCAATTTGTTTCTTAATGGAAATAAAAATATTATTTATAATCATTTTTATATACTCTTTTAAGTATTTTATTGATGTAATTAGTTATATATTAAAAAAAATTAATTCAGTCAATTATATTAATAAAATATATAAAAAATATACAAAAATTAATATACATAATATTAAAAAGCCCAACGTCACAAAAGCATTTTTAATGCTTTGTCGAGGATATGGGCTTGCGGGCCTGGGCACACAATCGTCCCGTGCACAGCCAATCAACAGTTTCAAATAAAGTTAAATACAATTATAAATTGTATAAATCCTGTATATTTTTATAAAAAAATTAAGTTTTTTATATAAATTTCATATTAACTCATTATTTAAAAAAAAAAAAAAAAAAAACCCAACGATTACGCAGATCAGATTAACCCTTTTGTTATGATCATTATAACAATCAGCTGGTAGTAGTCATAGGCCAGCACCGTTGAAAACTAGACATGTGCATCACCCGTAGGAGTCTGAGCAATGTCTCAATCTTTGTGGCTGATCCTCCTCACCAGCTAGTTATCATCTCCTTGACTCATTTATAAATAGAAAATAATTTTCAGAAATCCATTTATAATAGAAAATGAGTCAAGTCTTTCTTTCATTAAAACTTTAATAAAACACATAAATAATACAAAAAAAATTCATTTAAAAATTAAACAAATTCTTAAAAAATAAACTTCAATTTAAAATGAATATAACTTTTAGGATTTAATTCCAGTTTTAACTTCTACAACTATTTAATTAAATTTTTTAGGATTTAACTTGAAATTAAAATTCAAAAAGTTTCTAAAATAAATTTCAATCATTACTTTCTTTAAACAAAAATATAACTCATAAGGAAAACATAGTTATTCATTTTAAATTGAATTTCTTTCAGAAATTTTTTAATTTTTAAGTTTTTTATAATATTTGTGTTCTTTTAATATTTTTTATTTTTTAATATTTTTAAACTTCTTATGAGTGCTGACCTAGCATTTAACATTTGACTAGCGAAATAGTAACAAAATTATTAATTTGGTCAAAATTGAATTTATAAGGAGTAAAAATTAAAGTTTAAAATTAAAACTTAGGAACTAATCTGTCTTAGAAGCAAATCACATGGATTATTTTAATATTTAATCCAAACCAAGAATTATAACTTTTTTATGACATCCTTTAGTCATCTATAAATATGCCCCTATGCCTTAAGGTTCATTTATGAAAATAACTTTTTGAAATTCTCTCTCTCTTTCGAAAGTCTTTCATTTCTTTAAAACTAGTTATTAGTATCGGTTTATTATGCAGAAAATAGATTACTAATCTCATGCAACAATTGTAATATCAAAGGGTTTTTCAAGTCTAATTTCATTTGTGTATAATGCAATTAAATCGTAGACTTATTTTAGATTTCATTGTCTTTTGGAGACACATTCATCAGTAACTCATGTACATACTGTTACTGGTGGAGACAAATATTATCTTGATGAAAGCAACATTGTGCGCCCCTAAAGCAAACTCATTTTACTACTATTTGTAATACAATTTCTATTTAAGTATTGTGCATAGTTTGAAAGAGTTTGTTGTGGACTTTGTAAAACTCAAACACTTTGATGAAGCCAATTCCCGATGTTGGCAAAAGAAGATGCATTTCCTCATTAGCCAATCTCAAGGGGGTGTATGCTCTAGCCACTCCCACACCTTTTGCAAATGAAGATGAGATAATTACTTAGAGTTTTGAGCAAGGATTAAACAAAAACAACATGACTAAATCTGCAAGGTACATATTTGCAATGCAATGTCTAACATATTGTCTGGCACTTACAAGAACAAGGTAATCACCAATGATTGATTCTTTGTTTACACTTGAGGCTCAATAACTTTTAGAAGATGTCACAAGTAAGAATTTTTAGCTTCCAAATTTTTTAGTTATAAAATGATACACTGTAGGCCTATCGTTATGCATACTCTTGGTCATTTCACTCAACATAATATGAAAATGGATGGTTATATATCGGTTTCATCCATTATCGATAAACTTCCTCAATTTTGGAAAGACTATAAGAAAAAGTCTAAAATATAGAAAAGTGGACATGTCTTTGCTAGATTTTGGTCAACATCTTCATACAGAACAAGAAATAAAACTTAGAGATATGTAGTAAGGAAGAGCCGGACTCCTTGAGATTCAACATACACATGGTAGAGGAAGGTAACACCCACAAACCTGAACAACCCAACAATCCAAAAAAGTATGAGGCATCTATGCAAAGACAAGAGTTTGTTCAAGATGTACGAGTTATCAAAAGATGGACGTGTTATTTACATGGGAAACTTGTCCACTACTACAGCTCGAGGAAAATGCACAATAGATTTAGAGTTCACTATTGAAAAAATACTTAACCTCAAGGATGTGTATCATGTATCAATACTTAGGAAAAATCTTGTATCCAGTAGTCATTTGAATAAGTACAACTTTAAATTAACCTTTTAGCTAGGGTTGTTTGGCGGATGCCCATATCCAACCCCGGCATCAAGTGAGTAGGCGAGGCCTGGGTCCGGATCCAACTAGCCCGCCCGCATATATATGTATTAGGGATCGTAAGACCTAAAACTCACCCCCCCTCCCCCTAATGATTTGCCTTCCCTCTCCCCATCTCCCAAATCTCCTTCATTCTCCCATATTTGTGCGATTTTAAAAACCTAAAATCTTTTATACTTTGTATTATGTCAAGTGTTTGATAGTTTGATAAGTTCAATGGATAGTGGAGATTGTGCTAGTGTCGGTGATGATAATACTTCTCCAAGTCTAAAGACTAGCACTAGTGTTACATCTCCTACACTACCCTTACACCTACACCCATGGGTCCACCAAAGAAAAAAATCGTCTCCATCATGTGGAAGATTTTAAAAAATTAGAGGGTGTTGACCCCAATAACCCACAAGCAAAATGTAATTATTGTGGTGTTTTTATATGGTTATCACTATAAACGATATGGCACTTCTCAGCTAAAAAGTCATTTATAAGAACAATGCAAGAAAAGTTCTAAATAAGACGCGAAGTACTTGAAAAAAATAAATCTAAATCGGATATTGGACTTTAGAATATGGTAAATGGGAGTGGTGGGGGTAACATATTGAAGGGGTTTGTGAAGTTTTACCAAGAGAGTTGTAAAAGGTCTCTAGCTTGTATGATCATAATTGATAAGCTACCATTTTGATTTGGGGAGGGTGAAGGGTTCCAAGCCTACTCTAAGGACTTGGAACCTAGGTTTAACATTCCTTCTCTCCACACAGTGGTGAAAGATATTATTAAAATATGAGGTTGAGAATGATTTGTTAAAATATTTATTGAATGGCCAAAAAGTTTGCCTCACCATTGATACATGGACATTGGTCTAATATTTGAACTACATGTATTTAATTGCTCATCTTGTAAATAGTGATTAAAGGTTGCACAAAATAGTTTTTAAGTTTTATTTAATTGCCAATCAGAAAGGTGACACTGTTGAGAAAACTACAGAGCCAAGAATAAAGGAATAGGGTTTGGATCAGATGGTGACAATAATAGTTGATAATGCCTCGTCTAATGATACCACATTTGAGTATTTGAAGAATAGGGTTAGAGAGGAATTTTGCATGTTCTATGTTATGCACATGTCCTTAATCTTATCGTGACTGACAGTTTGAAATATGTTCATGAGTCCGTTTCAAAATATAGTGTGGTTTGTGACATCTTAACTAGCTAGATTTGAGAAATTCAAGTACTTTTTTCATGCTGTAAATATTAAATGTAGGAAGATGTTGTATCTTGATATTCCTATAGGACGGAACTCAAATTTTTTTTTTTTAATGTTAGAAACAGTTGAACAATATAGAAAGTCTTTTGTTGCCATGAGAGATGAGGACATGCAATATTTCTACCACTTTGATGTGGAAAAAGGCAGATTGGCGCAGCCCAAGGATGTGGAATGGTAAAATGCATCATTTTTGGTTCTTCGAATGTAACATCAAATGAATATTGTCAACAAATTTGTCAGATAAATGAGCAATTGGATAAATTATATGAGAAAGTAGTGATCCTACTTTACATATTATGGCATTAAACATGAGGCTAGAATATGAGAAATATTAGGGAGATTCGAGTAGGATCAATGATTTGCTATATGTTACTATTGTTCTTGGCCCATGGTACAAAATTGATGGAATAATGTATGGGTTGAAAAACACTAGCAAGAAGGGATAGGCGGATCAACTTATGTTAACAGTTACGGACACCTTCAATAGGTTGTATGATGAGTTTGCCGCATTCAGGGTAGTTAATATCGAGGTTCCATGATCCATTGCCCCATCTCGAAGTTGGTAAGCCAAAAAAAGCATAAGTGAGGTATGAAGTTTGGCAATTCCCACCAACTTCAAAAGAGTATAGACAGCCAATCGGACTTGGAAAAATACTTGTCGGCAGAGCTACACCTATGTGGAGAAATTTGATATTTTAGGTTTGTGGAAGGTAAATGCGTCGTCAAGTATCTTGTCCTTAGAGATAGTCTATAGTATTTTGGTCATCCTTTGTGGAGCCCTCAATCCCCACGTGTGATTTGGTAGGAGTCATGATACCGAGATGATGGCCACTCGGGTCACACACGCCATTGCAAAGAGCAAGTGTGTGTAAACATGCAACATGTGTACATGCTAAATATACGCAGTAGAAAAATTAAAGGCAATTCAAGCTAAGTACCAAAAAATTTAAAGTCTATAACCCAATCAAATAATCCTTACAAAATTATTACAGTTATCCAATAGATAAAGTAAAAGCAGGTCTCTCAAACACAACTACAAATACTCCAAGTCTTCATTCCTCAGGTGAGGTCAGTTCCTCGCGCTGAAACCAGTCATCTGCATCAAAAGCTATGATTGCATGAAATGGAACTGCATGTAGATACACCACATGAGATTTTACAATCTCAGAAAGCAACTTAACCAAGAGTTTATAACACAATTGATACTACCAACATAATTAACAATCATATCAGCAAAGAAAACAAAGAACATTTACCACTCATAATCGGACTGTAAAAAATACAATTTAATGATTTTTCCACTTTATTATTTCAAGGGTCGGTTTGGAAATTTACTCACAATGCATAAGGGTAATTCTTGATGATCTAGCGCACTGAGTTAAAGTACCCCTCTCAGATCAAGAGAAAACTGTAGTGTGTGTGTGTGTGTGTGTGTGGTGGCGATTGAAGGGGTGCAAAGTGATAGGGGCAGATCTGGGCAAAAGAGAGGGATCTATGATTGGGAAAATTAAAGGGTGGTGAATTCGACATTTAAGAAGGTGGAGGAAGGGGATCTCTTGGCTGAGGGTGGTGGTAGGAGGCAGAGTAAAACTGTAAAGGAGGATCTAGACTTAGGTTGGGTGGATTTGAGAAGGCAAGGAGGCCGGGTAGAAGGGAGAGGGTGTGGGGGTGGTCGAATGACCACTAAGAAGCTCTTGGAGCAGCGGACTACAGCGGGACACAGCAGAACCCCATAGACAAAAAGTTTCGAAACTTGCAAGCTAAGATAACAGAAAAAGATGTTGGAGGATTTATAGTAGAAGATGAAATAGAAAGGAAGAGACAAATGCCTCACAAGGTGGCAACGAAAGTGGAACATGGATTGGGCTGTGGAGATGCGATTTGACAATGGCAAAGGGGGACAGAACGATGCTAGCACGTGGAGCGGAGGTGATGGCGGGCGTGGGTGGCGGAACAACCGCTACCACCAGAGGGAAAAAAACATAAAAACAAAAAACAAAACAAAACAAAACGAAAAGGGAAAGGGAGAAGAGTAGTGCATAGCTAAGAGAGAGAGAGAGAGAGAGAGAGAGAGAGAGGGGGGAATAAAAGATGAAGGCTAGGGTTAAAACCCTAGCCCAAAACGCTATTGTTTTGCATAGAGGGTGGGGCTGGGCTCAAAATTTGCATCTACTCACAAAATAAAAAGAACTCACTTGAACAACATGTTGGGCTCCCATTAACCAAAGAATACGCATACATAGGCAGACTTGGAAGTTGAACTAATTCCTTACTGTCATCCTCTCTTTTAGATTTTTCTTGTATTATTTTAAAAAAGATTATAAATTCTCAAACTAAATTACTTAAGTTAAAAGACAGTTAAGGGTGTTCGATTAAGGTCCATTCAAGTTGTTGTCCAAACTTGAGAGTCATACAATATCTATTGCTATCCATCAAAATATTTTGGAAAGTACTAAATAAGAAATAGATGTTGGAGGATCCATTTCATGTGTCTATCACTTGAGGTTGTCAAATTCAAGTAACAACTTGATCATAAGATATTTTTCCCAAGACAGTCAAAGTACAAATTTATAATAAATTTCGTTCATCTTTCAAATTAAAATAATTATTTTTATAATATAATTTTTAAATTACTAAATTTGTCCTCAAAACTATCATTCACTTTCTAATTATTTGATCTAACTTTGACATGCCAATCGATTCATATATATAAATTTTTTTTGTCCATTTTGTGATTAAAATTAGATATTGACAAATAGATAAATTAATATAACTTTGTTCGAATTAAAGAGTTAAATGAAACTTCATACGTACTTAGTGGCCGTATTGCCAAAATGAGTAATAACTTGATAAATAGTATATGACTTTTTCCAAAATCTAGAAACATGACCATTAATAGACCAGAATTTCATGGGAAGAAAGCACTATATCTGCTGACAAAAAAAAAATTGCATGCCCAAAGAATGGATCGATGTTAATTTGGTGTTCATAATTATCAAAGAAAAACCACACATTTTGTTCTCTCAAATATATATTCCCAAAATCTAGAGATATCACAAGCATTTGTTCTCTCTTTCAAGATAAGTAATGAACAGAAGAAATGACTTGATCAAAGAGTGCAAGCACACTTTAAAACAGGCACTCGGGTATGGAACCTCCAATGCCACGTGGAAACCTCCTCACTACAAGAAAAACGGGTTTTTGGTTGCGAATAGTTTTTTCGTTGCAATATATTAATCGCAAAAATCTATTTTTCTTGTAGTATCAATGAAGATGGAGGTAGGGTAACATTCGTAGAGAATCAGTAATTCAACTAGTACAAAGACAACCTCCACCTGATCAATGTTTATAGAGGACGTTGAGCAACAAATTAACGGACAATGACTCGATGTCTTTTTTGAGATTTTTAAGCCATTTCCCATCATCACTTGACGATGAGGTTTGATCAGCTCGTTTTTTATCTTTCAGTGGCCGAGGTCCGCACTAATTCCCTTTCCGGTTTTTGAATTACTACTATTGGGTTTCCCAGCACCTGATTGAGCTCTGGAGAAATACAAAGATTAAAAAACGCGAGTGTCATGTAGATAAATTGATATATCGAGTTGATTTTGTGGTTAGCCCTATCGCACCTAAAAATTGATCAAGTGCTTAAAGCTAGTGATAACCAGAAAGCATTGGTTAATTCCGGAAAAAATATATATATATATATATGCACATGCAATTATGTCTTTTAATATTTATACAATCCTGTTTTAAATGAGTGGCATGTCGTTTTATAGAAATACCCCCAATTTGAAATATAATTGTATAAAGGTGATAAAGAAGGGTCGTAGGTGTATTACTACTTTTCTAACAAACCACCAAAATAGAACAACACAATTCCAAGTAGATCCGCCTTAGAAGTACATGCAACTCCGCCTAAAAGTTCGGTAATACACAAATTCTCCCCTTTTTTTCGTTACAAGAAAATTGTTTATTTGTTGTCAGTTATTTTCTTCCAATTAAAATGAGTCTATTCGATCTCAATACAAATAACTCTTCACAAATGTTCTTTTCTTTTCTTTTTTGTAGTAAATTTTTTTATCACAAAATGGTAAGACCGGAGACATGTATGACATGATGTCACTACAACAAAAATAGATTTTAGTGACAGATGAAACTGTCACAAGAAATGGAAAAAACGTCACGAAATACATTTGGTGATGGTTTCTGACCGTCACCACCACTGTCACGTAATGTGCGTCACGGATTACATTTGGTGACAGTTTACTGTACAAGCGTCACTAAAAATATGTTTAGTGACGGTTGGAGGTTTTCCGTTTGATGACACGTTCGAACGTGGGATTTTTTGTGACAGTTGAAATCTGTCACAAAATGTAACGTTCGAACGTCCAACAGAACGTTCGAACGTTAACCCAACCGATTGACATTCGAATGAAAAAAGTTGACGTTCGTTTGTTATAGTTCGAATGTATCATATTTACGTTGGAACGTCAAACAAAACGTTTGAACGTAAATCATTTAAACATTCGAACGTTGCGTTCGTTTTGAGAGTGAATAAGTTCGAACGTTAGATCTTACATTCGAATGTTATTTCTTAATTTTGTGTAATTATGTTTGAACGTTAGTTCTAATGTGAACCAACATTCGAACGTTTGTTATATAAATTTGAACGTATAGATCAAAAATACTATTTTCATAAAATTAAAAAATATACAAATTGCATCATCATATTACACCATCAAATTAACAACTAACAATGTTTTATATAGTTGCAAAATTAGATATTAAAAGTTCTACATAATGAGAAAACTGAATTGATTTCATTTCTTCTTCTTTCCTCGCCCACTGTGATTTTACTGTAGTGACATAACATGCCATATCTGGACTCTCATCTCCATCTGTACTTGTTCTTAGACTTCACTACATATTCTTTCCTCCTGGTCTCTCTGTTGCTCCTGCAAACGCGTCTCTAAATTAGACTGTTACTCCAAGAGAAACTCCAATTCTTGCTGTCTTGTCCTCATATACTCATTTGATAAAAAAAAATGATACAACATAAGTAACATTTAAAAAAAAAATAAAAATTAAATTAATGACATGTTGCATACTTTAATAAATAATTCCCAGCATATTCAATAAAAGTTCACAAATTTATTCAAAATGATATCATATATTTAAACAATATATAAAAATATTCACAATATTTCACATATTCCCAATAATTTTAATAAATACTGTAATACATAAATTCACAATATATAAACATATTCCCCATAGACTAAACTAATTCAAAAATCACATATACATATGCACAATAATAACTAATTCACAAATACCAAAACATAGTTACAAAAAAATAACCACAACATATGCTTCAAATACACATACACAATTGTAAAACATATTCATTTTAATCTATAAATATACACCAATATTTATATTTTCATTTTAAGAATAAGCATACACACAACATAATTTTTCATTTTAATTCATCATATTACATAATCCATATCACAAAGATTTGCTTCTAATTCATCAACATAAACAATTCAATTCCTTCTAATTCATCAATAATATCCAATTCACAACATATTTACAATATATATAATCAAAATTCACTACTCAACTCATAATATTATACCCATATATAATCCTTCAAAATCCACAATCAACTCACATTATACACATCAAAATATTCATCATTATCCATAACAAAATCACAACAAAATATATAAACATATTAATAAAGTTTAGAAATATACCTATCACTCACAATATCCTCTTACAAATCACAAGTTTTGAACAAGTCACAACAATCAATCCTTCAAAAAAATCACAACATGACCGTTTGAGGCCGGGGATGGGTGGGTTAGGTCGGCAAGGAGTAGGGGAAGAAGTGGTGAAGAGGTGGTGGCCGGAGGTGGAGCGACGGCGGCGGATCGGGCCTCAAGCCGTGCGGCTTGTTGGGATTTTTCCGGCCAAACGGCCGGCCGGTTGGGGCTGGGAGTCGGAGGGGATGATCACCGGCCGGAGGGGAGTCGACCGGCAGGGGTGGCGTCGGGCACGACGCCGGCGAACGGCGGGCCTGGGCGGGAAGGCTTTCCGGCGTGGGTGAGGAGAGAGAGAGAAAGAGAGGGACGCGGGGAGAGAGAGAGAGAGCCGAACGGGAGAGGGAAAAAAAAGGAAAAAGAAAAAAGAAAAAAGGAAAAAAGAAAAAGAAGAGGAAAAGAAAAGATGAAGGAAATTAATGAGGTCCAGTCCTCACGTCGGAAGTCCAAAAACTGATCAGCCGAAAACGGTAAAAACATAAAACGATTAAAATAAATTAACACTACATCAAATAAATAAATAAACACCAATAAAATATTTTAAACACATCAATAAGCTAAAATAAAATAAATAACTAGTAAAAACCAATTATTTAAATTTTTAAAACCAAAAACAAGCCAAAATAAATTAAATCACAATTTAAATCCAACAGCCAATAAAATCCATTTAAAACTCGATAATTTAAAATAAAAGCACTATAAAATATTTAATTAAATTAAAATATCCCTTCAGTGAAAATACACATAAAAGCGGGTCATCACATCCTCCCCCCCTTAAAACAAATTTCGTCCTCGAAATTTGCAGGTCCGAACACCAACTTGAAACAAGCCATACAATTCCACATAAAACCGACTGCAACCAAGATTAAAAAAAACGTACCGTCATCACTCGAACAAGTAGGGGTACTGCTCCCTCATGTCCACTACTCGCTCCCAGGAGAAATCTTGAGCTAACGGATCTCCCCAGGCCACCTTAACCAGATATATCGTTTTAGACCTTAACTGTTGCTCCTTCCAATCCATGATCTGCGATGGAACAACCTCATAAGTAAGGTCCGGTTGCAACTGAATATTCTCTGGGTCGACAAAACGTGGCTCTTGTTGTCCAAAACTCTTCTTTAAAGACGATACATGGAAGACATTGTATATATCCCCAAAATATTCTGGCAAAGCAACTCTGTAAGCGACGGACCCTACCTTCTCCAAAATCTGAAAAGGTCCAACATATCTTGGATCCAGCTTTCTCTTCTTCCCAAAACGCTTAACTCCTTTCATGGGAGAGACCTTAAGATAAACCCAATCGCCTTGTTCGAAAGACAATTCTCTCCTCCTGGTATCCGCGTAACTCTTTTGACGACTTTGCGCTGCAGCCATGTTATCTCTTATAATCTGAATCTGATTTTGCATATCCTGTATTATCTCGGGTCCAATTATTTTCTTCTCCCCGACTTCATCCCAACATAAGGGTGATCTGCATTTTCTACCATACAGAGCTTCATAAGGAGCCATTTGGATGGATGCATGGAAGCTGTTATTATACGCGAATTCTATGAGTGGCACGTGATTCTCCCAACTTCCTTGAAAATCTAAAGCACACGCTCGCAACATATCTTCAAGAGTTTGAATCGTGCGCTCTGACTGGCCGTCTGTCTGGGGGTGATAAGCAGTACTAAACTTTAATTTAGTACCTAAAGCCGCCTGCAAACTCTTCCAAAAATGGGAGGTGAACCTTGGATCTCTGTCCGACACTATGCTCTTGGGTATCCCATGTAGTCTCACTATTTCCTTTACATACAAGCGGGTCAATTTTCCCAGAGAATCCGCATTATTGACCGGTAAGAAATGAGCACACTTAGTCAGTCGATCAACAATTACCCAAACTGAGTTCTTTCCACTGGGAGTCCTCGGTAAGCCTACTACAAAATCCATAGAGACGTCATCCCATTTCCATTCAGGAACAGGTAGAGGCTGGAGCAAACCTGCTGGTCTTTGATGCTCGGCCTTGACTTGACGGCAAGTGCCACATCTCTCAATATACAAGGCAATATCCCTCTTCATTCCTTCCCACCAATAATTTTTCCTTAAGTCCCGATACATTTTGGTGCTACCCGGATGAACGGAATAGGGAGCCGCGTGAGCCTCCGTCATAATTCGCTCCTTAAATTCCGAGTCCTTAGGAATTACTCTACGATCTCGGAATCGAAGAATCCCATCTTTATCCAAACTGTAGTGCAACGGCCCTCTAGATTTTCTGACCCTTTTTCTAATGTCCAACAGCTTCGGATCTTTTCTCTGAAGAGTCTTCAATTCTTCAAAATCAATTACCCGAATATCAAGAATTGAAGATATCACTTCCTCTTGCTGCGAACTTCCAATAAGGAGCCTTCTCAACCCGCAAAGTAAAGAATCCACTCCAGAAGATTCAGCTTCATCCTCTAAATGTGACTTCCGGCTCAAGGCATCTGCAACTACATTTGCTTTTCCTGGGTGGTATTTAATCTCGCACTGATAGTCGCTTATTAGCTCTAACCATCTCCTTTGCCTCATGTTGAGATTCTTCTGAGAAAATAAATGCTTCAGACTCTTGTGATCGGTGTAGATCTCGCAAACTGCTCCATATAAAAAGTGTCGCCAAATCTTAAGGGCAAACACTATTGCGGCCAATTCCAAATCATGTGTCGGGTAATTCTTCTCGTGGTCTTTCAGTTGACGAGACGCATAAGCCACGACCCGTCCTCCTTGCATGAGAACACACCCCAAACCAAATTTAGATGCATCACTAAAAACAACAAACGGCTCAAGCGGTTTTGGAAGTGCTAAAACTGGCGCAGTTGTCAATCTGTTCTTCAATTCTTGGAAACTCCTCTCGCACTTGTCTGACCAAACAAACTCTGCATTCTTTCTAGTCAAAGCGGTGAGAGGACCGGATAATCGGGAAAATCCCTCCACGAATCTTCTATAGTATCCAGCAAGTCCCAAGAAACTTCGGATCTCGCGCACAGTCGATGGACGCTGCCATGATAAAATAGCTTCCACCTTACTGGGATCAACTGCCACACCGTCCTGGGAAATTACATGCCCGAGAAATCTGACTTCTTCCAGCCAAAATTCACATTTGCTAAGCTTCGCGTACAACTGGTGCTCTCGTAACTTCCCAAGCACTAAGCGAAGGTGATAAGCATGCTCGTCAACATTCTGGGAATAAACTAAAATATCATCAATAAAAACCACTACGAAAGAATCCAGATAAGGTCGAAAAACCCGGTTCATCAGATCCATGAAAGCTGCAGGAGCGTTAGCCAACCCAAAAGGCATCACTTTGAACTCGTAATGCCCATATCTTGATCTAAAAGCAGTCTTGGGGACATCTCTATCTCTTATTCGCAGCTGATAATATCCCGATCTCAAGTCAATCTTCGAGAAGATAGCCGCTCCTTGAAGCTGATCAAATAAGTCGTCAATTCTTGGAAGAGGGTACTTATTCTTTATTGTCACTTTATTAAGCTCTCGATAATCAATACACATTCTAAGAGTGCCATCTTTCTTTTTAACAAATAAAACTGGTGCACCCCATGGCGAAGTACTTGGCTGGATAAACCCCTTGTCGACCAACTCTTGCAACTGGGCTTTCAACTCTTTCAACTCGGCTGGTGCCATACGGTAAGGGGCTTTATGCACAGGAGCCGCCCCGGGTTCTAGATCGATAGCGAACTCCAACTCGCGGACTGGAGGTAACCCCGGCAAATCATCTACGAACACATCGGGAAATTCTCCTACCACTGGAAAATCTGCCAAGGACTTGTTCCCAATTGGCGTAGACGCCACTTGAACCAAAAAGGCATCCGCCCCACAAGCAATATCTTTCTTCGCTTGAATTGCCGATATAACCATCGGCTTCTCTTTTAATTTACTTCCCATAAACTCTAAACAACCACCATCTGGGAGTTGAAAACTGATTACCCGACTTCTGCAATTTATACTTGCACAATACCGATATAACCAATCCATGCCGAGAATAATATCAAATCCCAACAACTTGAACACCACCAAGTCGGCATCAAGGGTCCTACCACCAAAATCCAAGGGACAACCCAACGCAACTTTAGAACAACAAACCATTTCACCATTCGGAAGACTCACCACTAACGATCCTGGTAGGGGTCCCGTAACCAAATTACATATCCGAGCGAACGTAGAAGACACAAATGATTGAGATGCACCCGAATCAAACAATGTGCAAGCATAAAAGTCATATAACCGAACTCTTCCTGAACCAAACACATACACCCACAAAATCCGAAACAAACAAACATCAAACCACACCAAACATCAAATCCAAAAATTAGTTAATTTAGAACCATACCTGTAATCACTCCAGCATCGTGGGTCGCTGGTGCCTCATCATCCACCTCTCCAGGGGTAAGAGCATACACTCGAGCCTGTGCTACTTGTCTCTGATTAGCTCTTCCACCACGTCGACCTCCACGGCTTCCTTGAACTGTATTAGGACACTCACGGGCAAAGTGTCCCTGCTGGCCACAATTATAGCATCGAGCTCCACCCAAAGTGCACTCACCCGTATGAGCTCTATTACACCTCATGCAAACGGGCATCCGACCTCCTATACGCACTCCTGAGGCAGCTTGTGGTCGAGTTCCAGACCGCTGAACAATTTTCTGAGGCGATCCAGAGCTACTTCCTTCTCCAGTAAAACTTCGCCTTTTATGTCCCGGAGGGGAACCCATACTCAAATTATTCTCCCGCTCCACGAGGGTGGCCACATCCACTAAATCCTGAAAGGTGGATATCCGGTGGCTGACTACCAACCGGCGTATATCGGGGCGTAGACCCTCCTGGAAACGCTCAGCTTGCATCTCCTCTGTGGCGATGAGGTGGGGAGCAAATTTCCCAAGTTCTACAAACCTTCGGGAGTACTGTTCCACGGTCATGCTCCCTTGGACCAAGTGTGAGAACTCTCTTGCTTTTTGCCGCCTTACAGAAGCGGGAAAGAAGCGGTTATTAAATTCCTTCTTGAAGCGCTGCCAAGTCACCGCGGCAAAAGACCCCAATTCTGACTCCAGCATTATTCTTTTGGTATCCCACCAATCAAAAGCAGTGCCTTGTAACAGATAGCTGGCGTAGAGAACTTGTTGCGCCTCGGTGCAACCACATACCTCAAAAGTCCTCTCCAAGTCCTTGATCCACTTTCCAGCTTGTAGTGGATCCTCGTCTCCAGTGAAGTGGGGAGTCCTATGCGCCAGAAAGCGCTCATACGTGCACCCCGCTTGCACTCCTCCACTGGACCCTCCTGGTAGCAGCCATGGCCCTCCTTGTTGCCAAGGCCCTCCTTGTTGCCAAGCCCCTCCTTGCTGCCAAGGTCCTCCTTGTTGCGGCCAAGGACCTCCAGGTTGTGGGCTAGGCACTCCTTGCTGAGGCCTAAAATTTTGCTGCATAAATTCTGTCATTTGCCGTATAGCTTGGGCAATGGAGTCATCTCTCTGTGTATCATCCCGTGGCCCTTGTGTAGATTTCCTCGGTCTCACCATTTTACCTGCCACCACAACCTTTGACCCCCTTTTAAAAAAAAAAAATAAAACCAATAACATAAAACCAAACCAAAACCAATCCACATAACAAGAAAACAAAAACAAATCAGCAGCAATAACATAACTAATTAAATAAAACAACCAAACAAGCTCAAATAAATTCAAAACAACTAAACCACGTCAAAAAGCAATATTACTTAAAATAAATTTTAAAACACAACTAAAAAAAAACATTCTGGTACCTCTCCTATGGGACATGTGGTTTTACCCAGAGCCAAACCGCTCTGATACCACCTGTGGCGCCCCCAAAATCCCCACGTACGGAAAACGGGGAATTCGAGGCGCCCGGATGGTGACATCACGGGTCACCACCCTATCGAAGAGTGCCAAGTGTGTGCAAGCGACAAATGTGCACAAGAAGATACGCAGCGGATAGCAAAGTCAAATACTAAGTACCAGAATTTTTTTTTTAAATAAAATACAAACGGTTCAAAGGCACATAATAAAATATTACATGATATAAATATTGTTTTAAAACTAAGTACAAAGCATAACTTCAAATCAGAACTCCGGCGGAGCCGTATCCTCGGGCTCAGCCTCCTCCTCCTCCTCGAACGCTGCATCAAAATCTACGGTACCAAAAATGGTGCCGCAGGTAAGTAAAATCCAAACACCACTAGATAAAAGCATATTAAACTCAAACAACAAGTATGAATGAATGTCAATGCTCCAAAACTCATAAATCATATTTTCCACGCACGCCAAAAACCCAACTGGCTTAAAAACATAACCTTTAAAACCAAGCCTCGCCATTATCCCAGATAATGGCCCAAACCACCATTTTCCCCGAAAATGGATCACAAGACCATCGCCATTTTCCCAGAAAATGGCCCATATCCGAAAACCATGAAAACCAACCAATTATGCATGCACCATGATCTCCCCTAGGGATCATCCGCACACTCTGGCTCTGTGCCACACCGCAGGTAACGTCTACGCGTGTGACACCTACACGAGCGATGCCCAGACTCGCGCCTCCAACTCGCGCGTACCTGGCCAGGCCATCCTCTAGTCCCCGCCACTAAAAGGACCACGGAGTCGACACGACAGCGTTACCGTATCGTGCGATCCGGTCGTCGCCCGGCGACAACCCAGGGGATGTCACTCAGTATTATCCACTCCCGAGTGACCAGAGGAGCTCCACCGAGATAATAACCCATCCCGGCTTGGGCTCGTGATACGCACACTCCCAAAAATCATTTACGCCAATAAAACATGATTTTTCCAATAAAATAAAATACAAGTGCATGCATCATGTAAATGCCAATTTCAATGCTCGACAAATAAATTCAACCATAGCACAACAAATCAAGCAACTCCGTCCTCCATCCATCCGACCCCCGAACTCCTCGGACTCAGTCCGGAATCAGCGAACCAACCAAATAATTTATTGAAAGAGTAAAATACATTTAAATCTAAAAGTAGCGTTTGGAAAATACTTACAGCGCTATATAGGATTTTTAGAAGGTTCGGCGCGAAGCGAACGGCGATGCGAAAGCAACGTAACAGTGCAAATGCACTGTTCCCGTGGGTCGCAAAATACCCACTTTTGACCGGGGACAAACCAAGACACCAAATTGATAGGGAATGGTCTAGAGATGTTTATGAAGCTAGTGGAAGTGAGTTTTGGCCGTGGGTGGCGGCGAAAACGCCGGTAGGGGCGGAAAAAGGGCAAATCGGAGTTGAGCTCGTGGGAGCCGCTCCGGTGACCGTTTGAGGCCGGGGATGGGTGGGTTAGGTCGGCAAGGAGTAGGGGAAGAAGTGGTGAAGAGGTGGTGGCCGGAGGTGGAGCGACGGCGGCGGATCGGGCCTCAAGCCGTGCGGCTTGTTGGGCTTTTTCCGGCCAAACGGCCGGCCGGTTGGGGCTGGGAGTCGGAGGGGATGATCACCGGCCGGAGGGGAGTCGACCGGCAGGGGTGGCGTCGGGCACGACGCCGGCGAACGGCGGGCCTGGGCGGGAAGGCTTTCCGGCGTGGGTGAGGAGAGAGAGAGAAAGAGAGGGACGCGGGGAGAGAGAGAGAGAGCCGAACGGGAGAGGGAAAAAAAGGAAAAAGAAAAAAGAAAAAAGGAAAAAAGAAAAAGAAGAGGAAAAGAAAAGATGAAGGAAATTAATGAGGTCCAGTCCTCACGTCGGAAGTCCAAAAACTGATCAGCCGAAAACGGTAAAAACATAAAACGATTAAAATAAATTAACACTACATCAAATAAATAAATAAACACCAATAAAATATTTTAAACACATCAATAAGCTAAAATAAAATAAATAACTAGTAAAAACCAATTATTTAAATTTTTAAAACCAAAAACAAGCCAAAATAAATTAAATCACAATTTAAATCCAACAGCCAATAAAATCCATTTAAAACTCGATAATTTAAAATAAAAGCACTATAAAATATTTAATTAAATTAAAATATCCCTTCAGTGAAAATACACAAAAAAGCGGGTCATCACAATACACATCAAAATATTCATCATTATCCCTAACAAAATCACAACAAAATAAATAAACATATTAATAAAGTTTAGAAATATACCTATCACTCACAATATCCTTTTACAAATCACAAGTTTTGAACAAGTCACAACAATCAATCCTTTAAAAAAATCACAACACTAGCTAGTTAAAGACATATATATATATAAAATACAAAATAAATATCATAAAATTGCAAAACATTTAAAGGAAAAAAGAGTTTTTTCTTACCAAAATCAATGGAGAGAGCAAAAATATTAGCCCTCTTTCTCTCTAACCCTCTCTCACTCTAACACACACACTCTCTCTCTAACCCACAACCCTCTCTCACCCTCACTCTCTCTTTCACGCACGGGAGAAGCAGAAGAAACGATTCTGCTTCCTCCCGTGCGTTTGTTCATTAAAAACACTCTGATTTGATATGACGTTCGAACGTTTAAAAAGTAACGTTCAAATGTTAAATTTTAACGTTCGAACGTAATTTAAAAATGAGTGGAAAATTTTCCGCATTTTTTAACGTTCGAACGTATATGCATATACGTTCGAACGTTTAAAAAGTAACGTTCGAATGTTAAATTTTAACGTTCAAACATAATTTAAAAATGAGTGGAAAATTTCCCGCATTTTTTAACGTTCGCATATACGTTCGAACATGAAAAAAGTAACATTCGAATGTTAAATTTTAACATTCGAACGTTATTTAAAAATGAGTGAAAAATTTCTCGCATTTTTTCACGTTCGAACGTATATGCATATACGTTCGAACGTTTAAAAATAACGTTCGAATGTTAAATTTTAACGTTTGAATGTATATGCATATACGTTCGAACGTTAAAGAAATGTACTCTATTATTATAAATAATATATAATATACTATATATAATCATATATATAGTATATTAACTATATATAATATTAACTATATACTATAAATATATACTATATATATTAACTATATAATATGTTATATATTATATGTAATGACTATATATATACTATATAATGGGTATATATATATACTATATATATTATATAATATATACTAGACTATATATAGTATAGTATATAGTACTAGACTATATATATAATATATATTATATACTTAACTAGTATATAATATAGTGTATTATATATTATATATATAGTATATAGTATACCACAGTTAGCTTATCCAATTTTAATATTAAATCATTGTGCTTCAAATTTCAATCTTTTTAAATTTGTAATAATTGTTCACAAATGAAGCATTATTTTATTTAAAAACTACATAAAATCTAAATTATAGTCATATTTACCAAATACTCTATCCAACGTTCGAACTTCACCCACCAACGTTCGAACGTTACTGATTAACGTTCGAACGTTACTGATTAACGTTCGAATGTTGGTGCCAAAAAATATTACGTTCGCACGTAAAAATCTTTAACGTTCGAACGTCCGTGTAACGTTCGAACATAAATTTGTCTACATTCTCACGTCAGACGAATTCTCATCTAGATATACAAACTGATTTTTTGTGACAGTTTGGGGACTGTCACCAATTCTAAAGCGTCACTAAATCCCAATTTTGTTGTAGTGTGTGCACTATCATGTGGAAGTAGTAATTGTTGATCATGCAAAGTAACATACAACAATTGTATACTACGTACGTACGTACTATGCATGCAGTATTTTATTGGAGAACAAGCTGCTGGCCGTCGACAAAAGGCGTAGGAAATTGTTAACGGATGAATCGTCCAACTAAAAGTGTTGATCTAGCTAGCTCAAAGAACATATATATGAGATCAGTTCATTCGTGAAGGTTATGCAATTATTTACTAAAAAAATAAATTAGATGGGTTAATTGTAAAATACTGTAAACACATGCTAGAAAGAAGAATCTTAATGGATAAAAAGATTATAATAAAAAGAATTCATACCTGCGGAAGTCATCTTGAAAGCAATATTGAAATCTCACAAAAATATTAGTGGCTAAATCTTCCTCTCCTTCTCCTCACAAAGTATTAGCTATCAATGGGGCAAGCCAATAGACACATATAGAGAGGAGAGGGGACCTAGCCATATATATAGAAGTCTTATGTGGAGTCCTCCCATTAAAAACTCCAAATCCCAATGGGTCTAAAAGGAATAAGACCCTTGAATTTCTAGGCCTACATACAATAAACCACATTTTAAATAGGATTTAATCCAATTTAACTAAGGTGCAATAAACTCCATAATGATCACTTTAACTTAGTGGGTTTAACCAAAGTACCATTATGAGCTATTTATATCTAACCCGTTTTTATTAAGCATGTAATCAATAGTAGCCCATATTTGAAATTATTCTAACATTCTCCCACTTGGGCGAATATTGATTGCTATAAAATAAAAAAAAAATAAAAAAAACTTGTTTTGAAAAAGACTCTTGGGTTAGACAACATAGGTGGCCACAAAAATAGCTCAAATGATAGCAACTTAGAAAACACGATCCGGTCCAACAAGAATATCAACATTAAACATGGAATTACAAATGCTAATATCCTCATCGACATGGATCCCCATCCTCCGACCAAATGTGGTAGTATGTAGTATGAACTTAGCACCAATGTGATCAAAAGCTGTGCTAATTCATATCAGTCCTCATAATGCTTCAAAAAGAAGCCACATGTCTCTTAAAAAGACTCATCTTATGTCTTTATTCATAGTATCTCGAGATTTTAATAATATCATAATAAAAGACATAAGTCATATGCATGCTCAAAACATAGTTTATGGATAGGGGAGATATATATTATTATTGAAAGAAGCTGTACCCAAAAAACATATGGGTTGCCTACGTACCCCGTAAAGGGATCAAGCCAAAACGTAGTTCTTTTTACATAAGTAACTCCCACTAACCAAAAATATCAAATGTTTCCACAATACCCATATTAGCAACATGTGTTTTAAAAACTTTAGGAGCAAGTCCCTTAGTCAAAGGATCTGCAATCATCGCCTCTGTATTTATATGCTCTATCTTTATCTGTCCTTCCTTAACTTTGTCTCTAACCCCCAAATACTTGATGTCAATGTGCTTGGACCCACTAGAGCTTTTATTATTCTTTGAAAAGAACACCGCTGCACTATTATCACAATAAATAGTAATTAGTCTCGAGATGGAATCAACAACTTTCAGTCCAGAAATAAAATTTCTCAACCAAACAGCTTGGACGGTAGCTCCATAACACGCCACAAATTCAGCTTGCATAGTAGAAGACGCCACCAAAGTTTGCTTAACACTTTTCCAAGAAATAGCACCTCCAGCTAACATAAAAATATAACCAGAGCTTGATTTCAAATCATCTTGACATCCAGCAAAATCAGAATCTGAGTAGCCTACCACCTCAAGGTGATTTGAACGCTGGAAAGTAAGCATATAACATTCAGTCTTCTTCAAGTATCTCATAACTTTCTTGGCTGCTTTCCAATGCTCTTGCCCTGGATTTGACTGAAACCTACTGAGAACATTGACTGCATAGGCAATATCTGGTCTAGTGCAAACTTGAGCATACATCAAACTCCCTACAGAACTAGCATACGGAATATTCTTCATAGATTCCTTTTCGAGCTCATTTCTAGGACATTGAGTTTTGTTAAACTTATCTCCTTTTATGATGGGTACATCACCGGGTGCACAGTTTTGCATTTCAAACCTCTGTAGTACACGTCATATATAAGTTTTCTGAGAAAGTCCCAACAAACCACGAGCTCTATCACGACAAATTTCAATGCCAAGCACAAAAGAAGCTTCTCCAAGATCTTTCAGTTCAAAATTAGCAGATAACATTTTCTTTGTTTCTTGAAGTAATCCCAAGTTACTGCTAGCAAGCAAAATATCATCAACATACAGAATGAGAAAAATAAAATTTCTCCCACTGGTCTTACGATATATGCACTGGTCAACTGTATTTTCAATAAAACCGAGAGAAGTTACAACCTCATCAAACTTCAAATACCACTGTCGAGATGCTTGCTTCAATCCATATAAAGATTTATTTAACTTACACACCCAGTTTTCCTTTTCTTTCACAATAAAACCTTCATGTTGTCTCATATAAACTTCTTCATAAAGATCTCCATTCAAAAATGATGTCTTCACATCCATCTGATGAAGCTCCAAATCATAATGTGCCACAAGTGCCATGATAATTCTAAAAGAATCTTTTGATGAAACTGGTGAAAAAGTTTCAGTATAGTCAATGCCCTCTCGCTGAGTAAATCCTTTTGCAACTAATCTTGCCTTCTTTTGTTCAACATTCCCTTTTGAGTCCAGTTTACTTTTGAAAATCCACTTGTTGTCTATAGCCTTAGCATCTGGAGGAAGTTCAACAAGTTCCCAGACTTTATTCTTCTCCATAGAATTCATTTCATCTTCCATAGCACTTAACCATTTTTCTGACTCAGGACATGTCAAGGCTTGCTTAAAAGTAACAGGATCAACTATATGCCCAATATTAAAATCACTCTCTAATAAATAGACAATGTAGTCATTTGGCAATGCAGATCTTCTTTCCCTTTATGATATTCTGACTTGTGGCTCAGAAACTAACTCAATCACTGTTGGAATTTCTTCTAGTTGCCCAATTTCTTCACTAACAATTTCAATCGGTTGAGAGACAACTCTTTCTTGTATGACAGGAACTAGAACAACAACCGGATTAGTTTCAACAAAAGGTTTCTTCAATACAGAACTCTCACTATCACCAACATCATTCTCCAGAAATTTAGCTTTAATGGACTCAACAATTCTGGTGCCACGATTAGGACAATAGAACTTATATCCTTTTGATCTATCTGGGTACCCAATAAAATAACCAGGAGTAGATTTTGGGTCTAATTTCTTTTCAAGAGGATTATAAATCCTAACTTCAGCTGGACATCCCCAAACTCTGAAATGAGCCAGACTTGGCTTACGACCTGTCTACAATTCAAAAGGAGTTTTTGAAACTGCTTTACTGGGAACCCTGTTTAAAATGTACATGGCAGTTTTTAAGGCTTCACCCCATAGATATTTTGGTAAACTTGTTCTGCTTATCATACTTCTAACCATGTCCTTAAGAGTCCGATTTCGTCTTTCAGAAACACCATTCTGCTCAGGCGTCCCAGGCATTGTATATTGAGGCACTATTCCACATCCTTGTAAAAATTTTACAAAATCGCCTATGTTCTGACCAGATTCATCATATTTTCCATAATACTCACCACCACGATCAGATCTTACTACTTTAATATTTTTCCCACATTGTTTCTCTACTTCCATTTTGAATATCTTAAATTTCTCAAGGGCAAGAGATTTATCATTAATTAGATAAACATATCCATAGCGTGAGAAATCATCAATAAAGGTTATGAAATACTTATTTCCACATATGGTAGAAGATAAAGGCCCACTAATGTCAGTATGTATTAAGTCCAAAATACCCTCACTTCTAGTAGAACCCTTCCTTGTGGATTTAGTCAGCTTTCCTCTTATACAGTCCACACAGGTGTTAAAATCTGAAAAATCTAGTGAAGGAAGTATTTCAACTTTTATTAATCTTTCCATTCTTTCCTTTGAAATGTGCCCTAATCTCTTGTGCCACAACATAGAAGATGATTCACGGATTGAAGACCTTTTCTTCGCTATATTAGTAACACAAGAGACTTCACCAAAAGAAATCAAAGACATTCTGTATAAACCATCACACAAGATACCATTTCCAACCAAATGAGAATCATAAAACAATTCAACGTTTCCATTACCAAACTTAAAGGAAAAATCAGAATCATCAAGTTTTGATATAGAAATTAAATTCCATCTCATTGTCGGTACAAAAACTGTATTCTCCAAAACAAGAGAAAAACCAGAATCCAAAGATAACTTTACTACTCCTATAAACTCGACCTTCACTTGTACTCCATTCCCAACACATAAGCTCACTTCATTCTCACTTGGCTTCCGTTTGCTTATGAACCCCTGCAAGGAATTTGTAATATGAATACTTGCACCTGAGTCTATCCACCAGGAATTTAAAGGTACATCTACTAAAGAAGACTCAAAACAAACTAAGGCCAATGAGGTACCTGCCGAGTTCTTCTTCTTCTTCTTCTTCTTCTCTAGCCAAACCTTAAACTTAAAACAATCCTTTTGCCAATGACCCTTCTTTTTACAAAACTTACACTGATCATTTTTCATCACAGCTTCTTTAGGACCACCAGAAGTCTGACCTCCAAACCTTTTATTCTGCAGATTGTGGTGTGGTTTATTGCCTTTATGGAACTTAGATTTATAATTATGTGAAGACCCCTTGTTCTGCTGTGGCTTAAAAGCCAATTGCACAGTTTCAACATTCTCACGACGCATCCTACACTCCTCTTGGGCACATACCACAATTAAATCATTCAAATCTCATTTATCTCGTTGAGCATTATAAGCAACTTTAGCTGATTGAACTGACTAGGAAGGCTACTAAGAACATGATAAACCAGAAAAGGCTCTGCAATGGGAATTTTGAGGGCTTCTAACTTAGAAGATATATGAATCATTTTCATAATGTACTCCCTAACTCCACTTGAACCATCATATTTCATACTCATCAATCTATCCATTAGGTCTCCAGTTTCAGCTTTATCTGATTCAACAAACCTTTGTCCTATGGCATTCAAAAAGTTTTTAGCACTGTCACTGTCTGGAATAGCTCCCATAATAGAATCAGATATAGATCGTTTGATGATCTTTAAACAAAGCCTGTTTGCCCTATCCCACTTTTGATACTCAGCCACATATTCAACAGTGCTCTTATCAGTAGGTTTTAAAGGTTGCACATCCAAGGCAAAATCCAAACCTAAAAGACCAAGTGCTATTTCTACATCTCATTTCCATCTCACATAATTATTTCCAGTCAAAGTTTCAATAGCAGATAGTTGACTTGAAATAAAAGAGGCACTCAAAACTGCGGAAACATAAAATAATACATATTATTTAAATATCATCCAAACTTTAAAGCATGCAGTCAATGGATGATAACAAATCTATCTAATTAATATGGGCTATTAATTAAATAGCTCAAAAATAAGCTCGAAACCATATGAGCTTCATTACGAAGAGTCTTGTTGTGTACCATTGTAAAGTCACCTTTGGGCTGACTAAACAATATACTATAAGGTACTCTTAAAACATATCGGTAAAAGCCTTAGTGCATCATTGTAAAGTCACATTTGGGCTAACTAAACAACATGCTATAAGGTACTCTTAAAACATATCATGAAGCAAATTAATAAAATCACATCAGTTTTTTGAAATACCATCACCTTTAGGTAGAAGGAAATTTCTATACTAATGCAATCTCATTAACTATTTCTCACAAATTTCTAAAATATCACACACAATAACACCTTTGGGCAAGATATTATGTACAATAAATTAGAAAACAAAAATATCCTTTCCTTTTTTTTTTTTAATGAATAAATATCAATGAGTGTGCCACTTTGGCGGCTACCACCCACTAATATTTCAAAAGATTTCCTTTTAATAGGAAATAAGGATATTCATAATGCCCAAGAAAATTCAATCACAAAATGATAATCATAAGCATCAACATGACATAATCAAAGTCAGAATTCAAATGTGATTGATAGACAAAAACAATATAACCAGATCAAGTATATAGAACAATAGATATGTCTAAAATTAAATATGAACTTGAAAAGCATATATTACAAAAGAAAGTTCATCAAATGTTACAAAATTAACATGCATCCACATTCATGCTTAGAGAGAGTACACATATGCATTGATTTTATAAGGCATTGAACATTCACCAGAAAATATATCACAATTTTCAGTACACTGTAGCTCCTCGAAAAACGTGTAAATAATGCTCTAAATTATAAAACAATGTCTTATGATGGTACAAAAAATTTTCAAAAAATATAGAAAAAATAAATAGGGCGAGTGAATGAATACTAGAAAAAGAAACGAGCAAAAAGCTTCGTTTTAGGTCTCTCACGCGCCGCACGCGCCACTTGGTGAGAGGGGGCATTGTTAAGGCTGGAGGAGAATTCATCTTCTACCTCCAGCCAGGTCATAAACGGGTCGTGGGTCTGAAATTCGGGTCAACGGATTTTTAAATGGATTTTTCTCAATTTCTTACAATTCTTGGGTCAAAAATTAAAATTTATTTAGGGGAAATAAAATTGAGTGCCCGAAAAACACATATATGGTGTTTTAAAACAATGGGTATCCATGTTTGATGTAGATTAATCAATTTTTGAAATGGGTATGAACCCTAGTTTTGTAAAACTCTTTTCCCGTAACAAGCAACGAAATTGGAGTATCTAAAACAAGTAAACAACATCCCAGAAAATATTTTTATATAATTTTGATGAAAATGATCAGTCATTTATGGTATTCGAATTTCTGCGGAAGTCATACAATAGACAAGTTTCAACAAAAAGAAACTTTGAGTATTCGGCCTGTAAAAAAATATATGCAGAAACGAAATTACTAACGCACGAACACCCTCATATTCAACAGATTCTAATTCTAGCATGGTGGCTCTGATACCAAATGTAAAACACTGTAAACACATGCTAGAAAGAAGAATCTTAATGGATAAAAAGATTATAATAAAAAGAATTCATACCTGCGGAAGTCATCTTGAAAGCAATATTGAAATCTCACAAAAATATTAGTGGCTAAATCTTCCTCTCCTTCTCCTCACAAAGTATTAGCTATTAATGGGGCAAGCCAATAGACACATATAGAGAGGAGAGGGGACCTAGCCATATATATAGAAGTCTTATGTGGAGTCCTCACATTAAAAACTCCAAATCCCAATGGGTCTAAAAGGAATAAGACCCTTGAACTTCTAGGCCTACATACAATAAACCACATTTTAAATAGGATTTAATCCTATTTAACTAAGGTGCAATAAACCCCATAATGATCACTTTAACTTAGTGGGTTTAACCAAAGTACCATTATGAGCTATTTATATCTAACCCGTTTTTATTAAGCATGCAATCAATAGTAGCCCATATTTGAAATTATTCTAACATTAATAACTTAATAAGAAAAGTATTACGTTCAAAAAAATATGGATTCGATTTTAAGAAATGAGAATTTAAATAGATAAATGCTTTCATTTTATGACTCTTTTCATACCTATGTTTTGAATGGATAGCATTTATGTAATATTTGAAATTTAAATCATATAAAAAGACTCAAAATTTTTAATAATTTCTATGAAGCGGCTTGATCGCATTGATTTATCGTAAAATAGGTGTAAAACATGAGTTGTGCATGGTGCTATAAACTCCCCATGATAGCCGACGTAGAAAGAGAGATCGAGATAGTACTCCGATATATAATATATATATCTATGTAAATGGAATCTTAAAAGGTTTTTGTTTAAGAAAAAAATCAGGTCAAAGTCTCATCGGTTTGTCACTCATCACCAATTTGTTCTTTCCGTTTTGAATTTGATCACAAAAACGTTGAAAGGGGTGCACCGCGCGCGGGGCCCATGATGCATGCATGTCAAATGTTGGACAATTAAACGCGTGGCAGTACTACTCATGTTTGGCTTCGATGAAAGTCTGCCAAGAAAATAAAAACACTTTGATTAGAGAAGATTTAGGTATATATATATCACCTAACTAGTATTACATACGTACGTATATGCAGAGACAGCAATGATACTTTGAGTCATGTTAATGACTTTCTCATGAGGTTTTAATTGTCAAATAGATATGCAGTAATATGAATGATTAATAAAACTTTTGTCAAGGCCGGCCATATTTTCGTTTGAAAACAAAGCTAATACTTTTCTGCAGGCAGGCATGTTGCTTTCTTTGAATTAGGGTACTAATATAAACCAATGAAACTCTTTTGTCAAGCTAAATGACGCACAATTCTTTTTACAACCTTTTTTATAACTATATATGGAGTTTCTTTGTCAACATTTGAGTGCTGATATCTCCCCTATATTGGAAAATTCCATGACTTTACTTCCATATAATGGTCAATCAAACTATACTTTATCAACACCACTTTTCAACTTAAGAACTTCTAGTGTAATTTCCTATTTTATACCAAATCCAACTTCGTCACTACCTACCTAACTCAAAGATGTGACTATTTTTAGAAATACACACTTATTTTTCTAGATAAAAAGAGCTGATTTATATGAGTTTTGTTACATACAGTCACTTTTGTATACTAGCTTTTTATGCACTCCACTTATATATGTGAATTGCCAAAATAATTATTTTATATTAAAAAAGTAATACAGTCAATCACATTAGTTAAGTGCGCAGAGAGTATATAAAATTGACTGTACATAAAATTTTTGTATTTATATTTGTAGGAATTGTTGATTTGGAGACTTTCTATTCTTAAGAATTATCATTTCTAGCTATTTATACAATTATGTTGTTAATTACCACCATATTTTATGCTTGTTTATTGAGTATATATGGCTCCTCTCTTATACATACATACATACATATATATATATATATATATATTATATATACGACATCATAATGGAACCGGCTCCATATATATATATCATTATGATTGATCATGTCTAGATCCGCTGGCGTTGAAGAAGGATGCTAAACTAGCTGATCTATTGAAGAAGTATATATATTAGAATGAGATTATAAATGTCGTATTGCAAATTCATGAAGATTGTAGATGCCATGTAGCAAAGTACTCAAGGAATGAAAAATATACAGCTTAATTTGTTTTAAAAACCCAGGTACTTAGATTGTAACAACCCAGCTTAATTTGGTTTTGTTTGGTTACACAAACCGGTCATCTCATCTTAACTCATCTCATATAATTATTATAACTTTTTCAAACTCTTACACAAAATATAGTAAACAATTCAACTTTTTTTAAATTTTAAAACAAAAATAATAGTAAAAAATTATATTGTAGCAATATTTTATTTAACTTTCAAGTACTTTCATCTCATCTCATCTGTATAATCAAACAAGGCTAAATGTCAAACAAAATTATTAAGTAATTATATATCCTTGATTTTGTATTATTCAAATTATTCTTTTGGTGGCTCTATTTTCGGCCCAATGTACAATCGATATTCTTACATGAATATCACTTTCAATATCTATAGTGATAACATAAGCGGCAATCTAAAGTGTATAGTGTTAGGAACAGTAGATTTTTGGTTGGCTTAAATAGTTTTTTGGTCTTTTCCTAAAAGTGTACAGTGTTAGGAACAGTAGATTTTTAGTTGGCTTAAATAGCTTTTTGGTCTTTTCTGTGGGAGCAATCTAAAGTGTACAGTGTTAGGAACAGTAGATTTTTGGTTGGCTTAAATAGCTTTTTGGTATTTTCTGTGTATTTAGGGGTTTTTTTGGTCTTTTCAGTTGCCTTAGATATTTAGTTGCATCATTTGGTTTCCTTTCATTTTGTCCGTCGGTTGTATTTGGTTTTGTTTCTTGGTTTCTCTAAGTTTTCATCTTCTCATTTTTTTTTCATTCTCTGCTTGTGTGGTGTTTCGTGTTGGCTCTCGGTGTTTACTTCTCTTTCTATGTCGTTTCGGTGGTATTTTTTGTAGGTCTTGCCGATTGTTTCGTTTGGGTTTGGGATGTTCTTGTGGGTTGAAAGTTGCTATTTTTTTACTCATTTTGGGAGGGTTTCTACGGGTTGTTGGGAGGGTTTGGTTAGTTGGTTATTTTTGTTTGTATCTTTTGGGGATTTCTTTGTGGGTTTTTCCGATTGTATGGTGTTTCAGTGGAATTTTTTTTAGGTCTTACCGATTGTTTCGTTTGGGTTTGGGATAATATTATGGGTTGAAAGTTGCAATTTTTTTACTCACTTTTGGAGGGTTTCGACAGGTTGTTGGCAGGGTTTGGTTCGTTGTTTATTTTTGTTTGCATATTTGGAAGATTTCTTTGTGAGTTTTTCCGATTGTTTTGTTTCGGTGATGGTGCATTTTGGTCTTGTTTTGAAGTTAAGATTTTTTTTTAAAAAATTTTCCATTTGTTGCCATGGTCGATGATGCTTTTTCTTTTTTCAGAAAAGCATTGTAAAAAATGACATTCTGGATGCCTAGCAGTGTTCTTGATGCTTTTTTCCCGGGTGCCCTGCAGTGTTCTTGGAATGTTTTTTTGGGATGGCTTGTAGTGTTCTTCCTGTGTTTTTTTTTTTTCATTTTCGTGCCGTGGTTGATGATAAACTATGTTTTTTTTTTTAAAGAAGAATATGATTTTTTTATGAACTTTATTTTTTTGTTTCTTTACGTGAAATTAATTTTTTCATTTTATTACGTTAATGTTTTATCATGTTAGCATATGTATTTGTTTGCCCATGTTTTATAATTTTATATTCTGCAATCGGTGAGCTACAGTTTAGGATTTGGAGATATTATTTGGATGTGTCAACCTTTTGTCAGTGCATTAATGATGGTCTCAGTCTGTCGATCACTCTATTGATGGTTCAGACTAAATCTTTTTGAAGATCTTTTTTTAATATTAATAATCGTGTAGAATTTTTTTTACACGGTTAGTTCAATTTGATAGTTTCTTAGTCCCTTTCGTTTTGTTGGCTCTACTGTTCTTTTTTCGTTTCGTTGGTGTATTCTCATTTTTACATGTACGGGACTTTCAATTCTTGGGGTAGTAATTTATTGTTTTTTGTGGATGTGACTGGCTGGGTCACTGTGGCAGACTTTTCTGTGTGTCAGTGGTTTAGAGATTTTTTTTTTGTCCTTTTTTAGAGATTCGGATCGGCTCAAATCTGATATATTAATTTTAGAAGTTACTTTTTTGTGTCTTTATCGTATTGGAAATTGAGAAAGTCTGACCCAAATTTATAATAATCTTTTTGTCGGAAAGGGTTTTTTTTTTTTCCTTTTAAAGTCTCTGAAAGTCTCTCGAAGCTTTATTACTTATCCTTTTTTTTTTTCATGCATTACGGTTTCATACAGTCTCCCATTCTGTCAGTTCCCCTGCTCTCTCTCAAAGGTCTTATATTTTTAAAAGTGACTCTTGTTTTGAGTTTACAAGTTCTATTGTTTTCTGTCAAAACTGATTTGTTAGTCAATTTGTGTTATTTCTTTATTTATTTTCACATGTTCTGTTCGTCTCTTTTTATGTTGTTTCGTTTATGAGGTGTTTCTTTTTGTGTTCTGGTATAGTCTGGGGATGAGTTTATCTTAATATTTTTCCCGTTCCTATCGTTAGTGTGGAGTTGATTTGTAAATGTTGGTAGTTTTTACAAATCAGTTTTTGAATAAATTATTGGCTTCTATGTTTTGATATGAAGACATCCGCGGAATACTAGCCTTTTTATCCTTGTATTGCCAGCAGATATGAGTGAATTATTCTATCATAAATTTTTGGTGGATGTTAATGTCCGCATTATGGGGTATGTGTCATTCATCAAGTAGATTTATTCCAAAAATATTATTTTTGTTATATTTTTCTCCTGTTTTTAATTTGTTATATTTTTTTTTGAATTTTTTTTTATATAGTTGGGTTAATTTGTTGCGTCTGGATTTGTAACTTATTTGAACATTTCTTGTCTGAGACCAAGGTTTATTTGCATTCTTCTATGATATCACTTATGACTTAGACCATGACTTTTTTTTGTTGTGTTTTTTATTTCTTATATTTTTTTCATTTGATTTTTTTTTTCATTGAGTTATTTTATTATGTTAGGATTTACAAGTTATATTCAAATCCCAAAAATATATTTTTTGTTATATTTTTCTCCTGTTTTTAATTTGTTATATTTTCTGATTTGAATTTTTGTTTTTTAACCGTTGAGTTAATTTGTTGCGTCTGAATTTGTAAATTATTTGAATATTTATTGTCTGAGACCACAGTTAGTTTTTCACATCCCATTATTAATGTTTGAGACCACAATTTATCTGCATTCTTTTATGATATCACTTATGGCTGAGACCACTGCTTTTTTTCGTTATGTTTTTTATTTTTCTTATTTGATTTTTTTTTTCATTGAGTTATTTTATTATGTCAGGATTTATAAGTTATTTAAATGTTTGTTGTGTTTTTGATTGTTCAATATGTTTTTGAATGTTTCTATACTTTTTTGTTGTTTTGCATCTCAATCGGTCCTGTCCAATATAACCCTGAACTAGAATGACAATGAAAGAAAAAAACAAATTTATAACTTATTTTGTTGTTTATATTTGTGTAGTATTTTTGCTAACAAATTTTTATAAATTAACCAAACAATCCAACGAAGCAAACGTGCATTGTACGTTGCACCTTAACTAGTCTACATAATAAGCTCACTCGCGTGGACACAATGGTCAACAAAGAACGTCTAAGTTCAATCTTTATTGTATAAAAAAAGGTTCAAAAAGTTATAATTTTGCACCACCCCAGAAATACCATGTTTTAATTTATTTTTATTTTTCAAATTATATATCCTATGCTGTCATATATTTTTAGAAAATAATATTTGTAATACTGAGTGTGTAAGTACCACACAATCATTTTAAAAAAATTAAATAAATATAGGACTCACATAATTAAAATAAAATTATTTTTTAATAGTAGATTTCACCCTTTTTTAAAACAACTGCACAACGCTTGCATATTTCACGATTGTGTATATATATAGCATTACTCTATATTTTAATAATAGTTATTTGCTGGGTCAATATCCGATAATTAATTAAAGATCATCATGTCAGGTGTTGATGAACTAGAGGGCAACTTATCAAAGTACTTAATTTAGGATGGAACTGCAAGTTTAGACAGTTTACAATAAAATGTTGAACCATTTTGCTCCCCTTGATCATCAACTACCCCATACCGCTTTTCCAATATTGTCCATCATCGACTAATATAAAAACACATTATAATTTTCACCCTAAGCTATTAATAGGTTTCAATGCACCTCTCGTTAATTAAGATCTAACCGTTAAAATTATGTCACGAAATCTATTTTCGCAATTAAATTAATCTTTTTGAGTACCTTATATTTATTGATGATTTAAGGCACTATATATAGCGAGCTGCACATTATGATTTTTCGTTGTTTAGAGTGTATATTACAAAATGGGTGGTAGTCTAGGAGTAAATGTACGTAATTTCTTAAAGAAAAGGTTGGACTTGTAGAATTATAAAACTAGTGAATTCCTATATATTTCATACAAGATTCGTGATCAACCGGTACTAGATCATACTCACGTACATCAACGAATCTTTAATGTCGGCAAAAGATCACCCCATTATTATTCGGCTTTTCTTCTTTTTCACGTGTTGTGTCCTTATGATCATGACTCAAGTATGAACCTCAGAATTAATATTGTATCAAAATAAAAACAAAGTCGGATGGCTGCATGGACCGCAACTTAATTCAGAACCCAGGGACCATTGACCTCAATCTTCTAGAAAACCCTACCATCGTACAAAAGAAGGGCGGTGCTACCCGTACCACTGGGGCTCCCAATAATATACTACAAGAAAATTAGTTACTAATAATCTTTTAGTTACATTAAATTAATTGTAAAAGTCAGTTTTTCTTACAGTGATAGTTTGAAATTATATTTTTTTTTTTGTATTTTTAATACATTTAAATATTTTTAAAAAAATAAAAAAAATTATGATATTATTAAAAACTACTTGCTTAATCATTAAATAAATAATAAAAAAATCATAATGGTAGAATTTAGCGGTGGAAACTAGTGGTAAGACTAGCATTTTCCACAAAAGAAACGTACGTCGCGCAGATCACGGCCGGGCAGTAACACGTACGATGGTGGCAAAAGTTTGACTGTAAACCAATCACCAGCTTGTCATGACTTTTGTAATGTACGAAACTTCAACGATGGTACGTACGTATTAGCGTTTCGATCATCGGATCCGAGCATTGCGGCTTAAGTCCTCTCTCTCTCTCTCTCTCTCTCTCTCTCTGTGACATGTTAACTCAAACGTTGACGTTGAATTTTCTATTTTTTTGGTTAGTAAATAGTGCATACATGAAACACAAATATGATATAATTTCTTCGAGTGCAATAATTAATTGGATTTGAGCAGTTGACAGTTTTGGTCGATCCGTGTCCGGAATTAGAATAGCTCTGACCGTACGTGAATTAATTATATCTTGCTTTGGCTTTCTGGACGTACGAAATCAAATACTTCATTCTGTCTAGCTATTTAAATATGTGAAGAGGCGTAAGTTGAGAACCAGAAGAGTCTGATCAAGAAAAGAAAGCACAAAAAAATTGATAAATAACGAGCTATGGAGGCCTCTACCAAGGAATTAATTTCGAGTACTGGTTATGAAGAAGGATGGATAAAATTAGAGACAACAACAATCGATCAGGTGGAGCTTTCAGATCTTCTTTCTTTTCATGTTTCTTGCAAGTCATATATTGTGGATATGACTCTAGATATTTTCAATATATTTTCCATTTTAGATCTGCAGTTTCTTTCTTAATTCTTTTCTTTAATTTCTAGTTTTTCCCCCTCGAATGCTTCGATCTCAATATTCCAAGAGTCAGCTTTTCGAAGGAAAACAAATGAGCCTCACGCATGCAGGTTCATTTGTACAGAAACTAAGGAGTTCGATCTCTCTCAAGCACGTTTATGATTATCTTGGGTCTAACCCTCACTGTACACGGGAAGAAACTCAGATAGATCATTTCTTTCTAGAGGCTGGAGTACATGAGAACTTTTATAGAATATACAGCCTGTTTTATATATATATATATATATATATATACAGCCTGTTTGATTCAGAGCTGAGCGTTTTTTTCCTTGGAATCAGTGGCTACAAATTGTTGCCACTAGAGCCTTTTTATGGTGATCAAATATATAATGCTTTTGAGTATTTATATTTATGAAAATTAAGTAATAGCTATATAGAACTAAAGAAGTGATTTCTCCTTTTGTGTGATAATTCAATACATTTATTAACTTCTTTTCATTGACATGAAAATTCCTAAGAAAAGATCTTTTATTGGCCTACTTTTCCTGCAATATTCCAGGTCGGAAATGGGAGGCCAAGCCATGAAAATTACTTGAAGCCTCCATCTTCACCTTTACAAATTAAGGATTCAAGCAGCTGCAGCAAACAGGTATATATAAGAATTTATAAGGTTTTTGTTCAGATATTGCAATATGGGCTCTCATGATAATATTTATATCTAATTAGCTCTATCCATTAATTTATATCTCAACTCCAAAATAGTCACTATAAAAAAATTGTTTATTTACTGTAAGTTATTTCCAGTCAAAATGACTATTTCTTGTCAAAACAAGTTTATTCCCAAAAAATAGTTATTTCCATTTCAAATAACTCATCATAAATGCTTATTTTTCTTGTAATGAGTTGACATGGATCACGGTCATCTCATGATCATGATCAATAGGTCCTCCTATATATTCAATTGGAAGTTATAATGACCTGATCTGACCAATTAATATGAATTGATTTGTTTTAGCTCAAAAAAAATAAGAAATTGCATATTAGACCCATAATATGCTGAGAAATTAGAATTTTAGATTGGGGATTCACTACTGGCCGGATTTTAGAATTTTTTTCAAGTTATGGGTATTATATATAGAGATCTTTTAATTTGGGAGTTAAGGGACTTATATATTTCACATCTTTTAATTAATTAGAGCGTCATGAGGAGCAAAGGCAATTTTTTCAGGAGTGAAGTTTTATTATTATTATTATTATTATTATTATTATTTATTTATTTATTTATTTATTTTATTGCAGTTTTTGGCGCCTTACGTACCCTAATTTGGATATGCATCATTTTTCATTTTTTATTTTTATGAAATCTAGTACCTCTTGTATTTTGACCTTTTCAGATCCTGGCCTAGTCCCTCCGGCCACTTCCCTCCAACATCCCTGAGAGATAATACACGGCAGGTGTAAATATTAGTAGCACTCTCACGTGGAAAAAAAAAAAAAAATCGAATTTTTTAAGTGATCAAAGTAAAATTTAGTTTTTAAAAGTATTTTCTAACTTAAGTGTACTGAAAAAGAAAAATTATAATCCGATCTTACATGATCTCAACCTAGTTAAAATAAATTCTTTATTTTAACAATTATAATCTTTTAAATTGTAATCATAATTCAAGGGGGAAGTTGTGATCATAATGCAAAGGGAATTATTCTCCTTTTTATTTTATAATTGAAATAAAAATATTAATAATTTTAATTTGAAAATATTGTTGCTATTTATAAGAAAGAATTCTCCATTTCTTGGGAGGGAAGGTATGACTCACCTTAGTCCTAGCTAGCTCCCTACACTCTTGCTTATAGGGTTGTGTTTAGGTAGTGAAGTGATCTCAGATATTCTGTTAATAGTAGTTAAAAAATAATTATAAAATATTAAATAGTAGTAAATAATAGTAAAAAGTAATGAAAAGTAATGATAAAATAATAAACAGTAGTGGAGTATTTTCAAAATACTCTAGTACCCAAACTAGCAAAATTGTAAAATTATGAAAACATGCTGTTCACATTTGAAGCAAATTTAATTCAGACTATGTTTTGATAGAATATATGCACCCCATAATGACCAAATTATATTTTGTTTGGAATTTGAGTCCCCTATAATTTCTTTCTTTTAACTCTAGAGGGCTGCAGTTGGAAAAATGTAGATTCATCAAGTAAAATTTGAAATATTTATTGAGAATTTAATACTAAGAAATTAAGAAAGCTCAGTTGGGCAATTACAAATGTTTTATGGTCCAATTCATTTGCCTATGATCTTTATCTCTCACTTTAAGTCCAATTGTTCGATAGAAACTCTTTATAGGCATTTGACATACATTTTGTTTTGTAAGTACTAGAAGTGGTGTTTGATAATGGGGAGGGGGCAACCGGATGTGATGATTTCTCTACCTGGGTATGACCATAATAGCACCATATCCGCTAAGAACCAGGTAGAAGTGGCCTAGACAATAAAAAGCCGCATGCACTCCCTCGAGTCGGCTTTAAACCATAGCTTAGATCACCTTACCCCCACTAGAAAACTCAGTGATTTCTTAAGCGGCTAATACTAATAGTGTAAAGTGAATCAATATTTAGATTATAATGCAGGACTTGTACATACGGAATTACTTGGGAGTAACCCAATGAGCTTTAAGCAACCACCCTTGGTGGTACTGGTGTTTGATATATAATGAATGATAAGAGGGTTTGAAAGTAGCAGTACTGAAGTGACCCTAACTAACAAGTCTAATCATGAAGCATTCTATCATCTCAAAGTTTAACAATAAAACTTTCTTTTTCTTTTTTATTTTCTTGTATAGTTATATTTTTTGTTTTTTCATATAGGTTAACAATAAAAAAATAATGTTCTTGTTATATCTCTCGATGTAGGATATTGTCCAGCTTCAGTCTACTAGAGTAGAAATGGGTGAGGCAAGAGAAGAAAATCAAAGACTAAAGAAGTATTTAGATCAGATAATGAAGGATTATCATAACCTTCAAATGAAATTCTTTGACATTGTTCAAAAGGACGGGAGAAAAACTACAAATAATACAAACAACCATCAAGAAATTGAAGAATCAGAGTTTGTTTCCCTTTCCCTTGGAAGAGTTGCACATGATACAAAAGAGGACCAAAAAACTATAGTCTCGAGCAAATTAAAAGAGGACGACCAAGCTAAAGAAACCTTGACTCTTGGACTAGATCGCAGATTCGAACTGTATGGTCAATCGAAAGTAACGTCTGCTTATAACAATTTTGAAGAACCGAAGAAAGAAGCTAGGGAGACTAGTTGGCTACCCAGTAAAGTTTTGAAGACAATGCAGAGTGGAGATGATGAGACTCAACAACAAAATCCCGTAAAGAAAGCTAGGGTTTCTGTGCGGGCTAGATGTGAAACCCCAACAGTAAGTATATATATCTCACAAAAAAGTAATACTTATAGTCGTGAGTGTACATGCACCGTGCAATCATTTTGAAAAATGTGAATAAATACGGGACTCATATTAAAAGAAAAGTAATTTTTTAATAATAAACCTCATTCTTTTTCAAAGCAACTGCATGACGCTTGCATACTTCACGACTGTATGTAGCATTACTCATTAATCCAATAAGCTAAATCTATATTATTTATTTAAACTAAAACTTTCATATGTATACATATATATACAGATGAATGATGGATGCCAGTGGAGGAAATATGGGCAAAAGGTTGCGAAAGGAAACCCATGCCCTCGAGCATACTATCGTTGCACTGTTTCACCTTCATGCCCAGTAAGAAAACAGGTACTTATAAGTTATAATTCATCATCTCACATACATTAAATTACTGTTGCAATTTAATTTTTAACCATTTTGACAAATGAATTACAATTTTGAAGTAATTTGTAGTATCGGGAGGGCCCTTATGATTATCATTAGTATAGTTTTAGACCAAACGTTTAGACTTCAAAAACTTATCATAATTTGAGGTTTAATCCTTGAAAATACTTCATCACAGCATGTGAAATTAAAAATATCTTTGTTTCCAAACAATTTCACCCTTGTATATATTTAGTAATCTCTTGTATAAAGTGATTAGTAGTGCTTGATTTATAAGATAATTAAAAGTTATTTTATAAACTAAAGTGACTCAGTGTCATATGCTAGAGTTTAAAGCTCATATAGCGTAGCTGTAGCACATCAAGCTACGCTAATTTATAAGCTTTCTTTTTGTAATTATTTTTATAAACCAAGTACTTAATTAAGGTAACACACTTTCAACACTAAAAAGAAAAATCTTCAAAAGTTTCTTACTGGTTCTAACAATAGTGATAATTGTTTGCAATTTCAGGTACAAAGGTGTGCTGAGGACATATCCATCTTGATCACGACCTATGAAGGAACACACAACCACCCACTTCCCTGCATGTTAGCTACTACTATGGCTTCCACCACTTCAGCTGCTGCTTCCATGCTTTTGTCTGAATCGTCAAGCTCCCAATTACCTGGCCACAGCTCATCAGTCACCACTGCTAATCTTCCTGGCCCGGACTTTTATAAGTTGGATAGTTTAAAATCTGAGCATTTCTACTTATCCAACTCTTCTTTCTCATCTTCTGTAGTACCTAATTCACATCCAACAATTACTCTTGACCTCACATCAAGCCCATCCTCTTCCTTCCCTCGTTTTAATAATGTTTCTTCTCATGAATATCGTCCAAGGTATTCTTCCTCAAGTCTCAACTTCAATTCTTCTTATTCCGATTCACTGTGTTGGGTTAATGGGTTCCTTAACTATGGACGTCAACCCTACAACAAGAACCAAATTGGAAACCTAGGTATGGGAAGACAACCAGTAGAAGACATTTATCAGTCATATATGCAAAAGAAAGATCTTACTCCTCAACACTCTTTACTTGAGACTATTGATACTGCAACAAAGGCAATCACTGTTGACCAAAGATTCCAATCTGCTTTAGCAACTGCACTCACCTCAATCATTGACGCTAGGGATATTGCTGCTGGAGGTACCCAAAGAAATTAGAGTACAGATCATACTGCTGCTCGAAAGTTGACCTTGGGTGAGCAATTTGCAACGTCTTCTTCCTTCCTTCCAGCTCTCAATGAGAGTGGATTTGACTCCTTCGGAAATAATGAAGATCATATATACCGGTTGATGGCTTATGGATATCCTTTAGAATGTTGTTTATTGTGTTTTGACTATAAGAAGAAACCTGCGGTTGAAGATCAGGATCATGACCGCAAGCAATAGAACTTGAATAATATTTTATTTTCTTATATATCTGTATTTATATTGATGAAAATATCTTAATGATTTAGCATGTGCATATATATTTGTTAATATTTCCGAATTGAAGCCCTACAAGCCTACAAAAATAAATCTATATTTGACTTAACCTGATGCAACATATTTTCTCTCATTTCAATTACATTATTTTTTTCGATAACAGTTTATATTAATGGAATAAAAGTTAGAACAATAAAAACATATTGTTTGCTAAGTCAAATAAAAAGCAAGAGGTCCGATGAACTCGTCCTGAATGAGGGCGATAATTGTACGTAAGTGGCAACAATTAAGCAAAGCAAGGACCGCTCAAGGCAATGTTGAGCTGCCATCCATATCATTCGAGAGTTTTGAATATTATTGGTTATTTTAATAAATGAGTAATACTACTGATCATCATTCTTTTATCATATCATGATATGGTATTAAATAATTGAAGACTATTTAATATATTTCACTTGTAAGCCTATCATTTAATGTCAGATCAAGTTCATATGTTGAGAGGAGGATGATAACAACAATGATAAGTAGATTTTTTTTCTTAAAGAATAGGCAATAATTGGCAAGTGGCATTCAAGAAAAAAAAGGTGGGGCCCATTGCTCTATAAAGAGCCTAGTGAGGATCCGTGGTACCAGATCAGATGCCAACCGGTCAACAACATCCCAGTATTAGTGTGACGCCCTCAGATTTCCGTTTGGGATCGGACGGACATCTGAAACGTCGGGACATGTAACACAAGGTTACCTGCCCCCGTACATGACATATAGGATGCAATGTTCCTAACATGCATCTAGCATTATGCAATATTCGTAGCGGATAATTCTTTTTTTTTTATACTATGCACCGAACTTATAACATCCCAAATAATTAAAACATAATCCATGCATACTAAAATAAATAACCACGATTACAGTACGGGTCTCAGAAGACTGTAATCTCAAAACATGGTGACTAGACTCTATATTACAGTACCAAAATACACTTATTGAACCAGTTCATCGAGTAACTCGCGTAACTCAATTAACAAGGTTAGAATACTGTCCCAAAAGAAACTAACTATAGAAGCTGAAAACTCTGCATCGCATCTGCGGCGTCTAGTCAACATCCTCCAGCCTATCGGTATTTGCTCCTTGTTCTGAACCTGACACATCGCCTACCATTCGGGGAAAAAATGGTAGTTGGGACTACCATGGTGAGATTTGATTACAAATCTCAGCAAGTTAACAGAAAACTTTCACACAGGTTAATGATGTATGCATAGAAATAAAGGTATGAATGCACCATCAAAATTGAAAGTAAACATAACATAACTTGACATAACATGGCATAAAATAATAAGCATAATGTGACATGACATAACATGGCATGAGTTGACATAATTGAACTGAAACAGAAGCTTAGCTTAACGTGACATGAACTTAAATCATAGCATGGATGTGAACTTGAAACATAACATGTACTTGAACTTTAAGTTTAACATGAACGTACACATAACGTAACGTGAAATATGACTTGAACATGAAATACATGAACTTGGAATCTTATTTAATTGTCTTGATTAATAACGTAACCATATGGGTGCTACACGGGTCCCCTAGAGCCGTGTGTCCCTGCCGATTACCGCATCACAACACAGGTATCTAGACCAGCTGTGAGTGCGTTAATACGTACTCCACAGTTGTTGTGGCCCCACGTATTCTACGTGTCACAATTGCTGTGTCTCACGTAGTGTATGCTCCACAGTTGTTGTGGCCCCATACTTCATGCTCCACAGTTGTTGTGGCCCCATGAATACACGTAACATAAAATATGGCACCATCGGCGTTAGTGCCTGGCGCGCTCCGGTGACCAGTTACTTAGGCCCCATTCGCAACCTGTTGACTGTACTTCGTCAACCCAGGGAATTTCACACCTATTTAGACACTCCAGCGTGAACAAAGGAGTTCCACTAGGATATTACCCCATCCTAGCATTTAGGGTCGTGATTGACATGAATAACTTAACTTGAACATGATCTGAAACTTATATGAACTTTACATAAGGTGAACCACGCTTGAGTCCGTGGCACCGCATAACATAACTTGTGGTGAACATGCTTAGATCCGTGTCACCCTTAACATAACTTGTGATGAACACGCTTAGGTCCGTGCCATCCTTAACATAACTTGTGGTGAACACGCTTAGGTCCGTGTCACTCTTAAATATCTTATCTTTCTTAATACATGAGATATTATTTAATATCATGAACTTTTCTAACATGGCGTATACTTGTAAATGGCACAATATGATTTAAACATAAACATTCCATGACATACATGTAACATATGACATACTTAACATGGCATACTTATAACATACAACATTGCATGACATAAAAGATTTTGTAACAGATAAATATTCATAAAAGAATAAATCATGCGTAACAGATAAACATGTAATGACATGACATATATGATAACATACATACATAAATTGTAGTTCCCTTACCCATCATACATACACAATAAACTGATAGTAAGTTAGAAGCTAACTTACTCAGATCGTCGGGTTCTACGAGAATAAAGTGTGAAACACGAGGAACTGTAAAAGGTCATTCTAAAAGTTAGAAATTTAATTACTAACAATTAGAAACATGAAAACAAGCTAACTTAGAGTAAAATTATCATTTTACCCTCTACATGTGGGAAAACGACCATTTTACCCATAACTTAAGGATTTCACATCCTAACTCCAAAAATTTCCAAAATTTACATTCCTCATGTAAATTTTGTCTTAAACTCAAATATTAACTCAGAAAAATTTAAGACAAAACACAACTATGAAAAACACACTATGGCCGAAACATCCATAGGCCATTTCTCTTGATTTTTGTTGCAATTCCTTCCAACTTCAAAACTCATGCTTAAACCAAAATTTTGCACCAACCATCTTCCAATCCTAGGTTTAAAACCATACTTAAAACATCCATTTAGAAAAGACTTATAATCAACACCAAACTTGTTTTTGTAAAAAGATCAAAACACTTGAATCACAAGCTTTGTCCTTAAATCAAAACATCACCAAGAATTCCAAAAAAATCAAATCTTACTTCTAACATATTCATAACATCATCCTCAGATAAACCATGCTTTAAATCATCAAACTAAAGTCACCAAAATCACAAAAATAACACTTGGAGTTTTTGATTTTACACTTAGTCCAAAAACAGAAACTTTTTCTTAACTAGCTTTGATAAATCTCTTGATCAATGGCTTAAGAAGGTGAGGTCTTTGAAATAAAGTATCACATGGTTTAAAAACGTGTCTTAAAGAATATCCAACCATCAAAATTAAAATCACATGGCTAAAACCCAACAAAACATGGATCTAACCTAAAAACATCAAATCTTAGGCCTAACCGAAATTCTCTTGCATAGAAAAATCATATCTTTTAAACTAATGCTAAATATCTCCAAAATAACATCCTAACATGAAAATAAGAGACTTATGATCATCATATAAAATATCAAAGCCATTAGAGTAAGATCAAACCACGAAATATTCAAACTTTCTCCAAATAAAAACTGTTTTTCCACTTCCAGTTTTCGAGTTTCTAGATCTAAGAAAATATATCATCAAAAGCTTTATTCATGCAACAAAACTTCAATGAAAACTCTTAAACACATTCTAACAACACTCCATAAAATTTTCGGACCAAGATATGCCCATTAGCTTGGTCAAAAACTCCAAAACATAACATACTCTCCAGATTCACGCCCAGAATGACCTTTCCATGGTTACAAATACTTTTGACTGACCAAATGACCATGGAATGATACGAAAAATATATCTACGGAAACTAGACTCAAAGAGGAACAACTTTTATGAAGGAGTCATTGTGTAAAAATACTTACAAAGGGTCGATAATCTCCACACAAAAAGACACAGAAATCTGCCCGAGAGAGCTCTTTTGGGTTTCTCTCTAAGAACGGGGTGAAGAAATGATTAAAGTGAAGTAAGTGAGTCTTGCACGACTCAAGCCTTCTTCAGGGGGAATATATAGACCTTAAAAATCATTGAGTGGAGGTGTAGACATGTGATAAGGTAGAGGATAGTGGGGGGCAAAGGACAACCTACAAAAGCTATGAGACATGGGACTTGATGGGGTGGGTTCCTCCATATTATTGAGTGCAACTTGATGCAATGAATGGTCTAACAAGTGGGGGAGGAAGCTTCTCCAAGGAGCTTTGCCAAGGTGGCCAAATTCGTGGGCCTTAGTGGGCCTCAACCAAGTGGACTTCAATTTAGGGTTTAAATGAGATTTGGTTAGGGTTTGAGATGCTATCAAGCCCAAATCCAATTTTTCTTGGCCCAAACAAATTTCCAAGGTTTAAAATGTTGGATAAAGATGTCATAATAAGAATTTGAGAAATTAATAGCATGTGGAAGTGATTTCATCAAGTGATTAAACACAATGCTAGAAATTGGATCAAAAGGGCTTGAAGGCCAACTTTAGGGTTTGGGGAAACCGTTTAGGGTTTCGGTTTCAACCAAGTTTTTGGAGTTTCAAATAGATTCCAATCATTGAGGGTTTCACTGACTAAAACCTATGCGATTAGTCGATTCGTGAAAACTTACGGAGTTTTCACGAGATTTCTAAAGTCTATAGAAATTTCACCATTAAATTTCTAGCGGGCTGTTACAATTAGTATCTGACCTAGGTACATAATCATAGATCGAATGCTTGGTAAGTGAAATAAATCGCAGCGGAATAAATAAATATTTAGTGAGAGACTAAATATTAATTATTCCAGGGTCTAAACCGATAAAAAGTTCATCCATTAATTATAATAATATCCACAAGTAAATGTTACTTCCCAAATAATGTTATATATACAGTACCATGCAACTGATCATCACTCTCATCCAGCTACGACAAATCAAAAATGATTTGTCACTTCCCTAAATAGTACATTCCCACAAGTACATTAATTAACTAATAGCAGAGGCCTCCATTTCTATTACTTGGGTGGAGTCTGTCCTTTCTCCTCAAGAATCTCCTCTCAAACTACGTTTACATCAAGACCTACGATTTATATATATATATATATATATACATATATACTATAGGCGGTTAAACATTTATGACAAGAGTTCCTCTTTGGAACAGAACTTCCGATGGAATGATGGAAGCGAGCAATAAGTTGACACATCACCTAAGTACATAATAAATTTCTGCACTACATCACACCATAGCAAATTCTACCCGAGCATCTTTTCCAAACCCATCCTCTCTCTCTCTCTCTCTCTCTCTCTCTCTCTCTCTCACACACACACACACACACACACACACACGCACACACACACACATTATAGAGCCTTTACTTCCACGACACCGAGAAAGCTATATCTGCTGCTCTCATCATTGCTTTATTTTGTTAAAGCCAAACGGCTCAATATTGCTATTTATTACTTGAGTTGCTTCCCCCACAACCCGCCTCTCTCTCTATGATACTCAAGAAATGCTCACCAAATAAGAAACTATTAGAACTAGGGCAAAACCGATACTCAAGAAACGAAATGAATAAAAAAATAGTGAAGCATACGTGACAGAGATCAAGAAGCAATCGCACCAATAGCTTGAATCTGCAACTGGTCCCAAGTATAGGATGAAAACCCCTAACAAACCTTACAGACAAACAACAAATCAGATTTTCAGCTTTTCCTTTTCCTGAAATCAAGGGCTAATAACCTCATCTCCAGCTTCCTCTCCGACAACAATGAGTGTAGGTCCTTCTCTTAGCTCCTTGCTGGCACCATGCCTTCCCCTGCTACTATTCCCTCACAACTCCATGTCTCCATTGCCAGAGCTTTGCAGTGCAGGATGAATTAAATTCCATTAGCTGAGATGATGATTTTCGATTCAAGCATAATCGGTCGCCGGGTTTGGCGATTGCTCCGCCACAGTTTGTTACGGTTCCACCAGGGATGAGCGCCGCCGGCTTGCTGAATTCACTGGGGTTGTTGCCTTTCATGAGAGAGAGAGAGAGAGAGAGAGAGAGAGAGAGAGAGAAGGAAGGAGGACAAAACCCATGAGAGTTTTTGCTTTCCTTTGCAGGGAGCTTCACCATAGGGAGGATGATATGTCTACGTGGCAAAACAGTATTGGATTCCATTATTTAGAGTATATTGGATATACCTGTGTGAAGATATTATCTTATGACAAAACTACTAATGAGAGATCACAATACAAGGGAAGATATATGCATGACTACCTCACATAAATGATTTTTGAACACATATATTATTGCATGGTGAGGATCCACCTTCTGGACATGAGGAACATATGCATTCATATATAATTATGGCGAGGAAACACCTTTGAGAAAATCTCAACTAGATGCAAGTATGGTGTGAAAATGATAATTAGTAGCATTTTAAAATATTCTTTCAAGTTTTGCAATTTAGCGACAGGGAATGCTTACATTGCACATATATGGTGACCTGTCACACTTATTTTTAAAAAATAAATAAATAAAATCAGAAGCAACAAGCCACGTGTGAATGGGGCAATTTAATTTCAGAACCTCCTCAGTTTCTCTCTCCTACGATAGAAAAGGTGAACAACCCAATCGCGCTGTGATCTTCTCACGAAAGAACAAAAAAATTATTGTGTTTAGAATAATCTCTGTCGTTTGACACCACACCATTACTTATTCTTACTATTTTGTCTTTGCTTTTTGTCTGCGTGCTTTGTGGTATCCAAATTATGACGTTGACGATTTGATTGGCCGGGTTCGCAACTTGCGTTAGAGGTCATGAGAAGTTATTAAATAATTTCAATAGTTATTTAATTATAAAAATAGTTTGTTTGTTTGTTACATATTAAAATATTTTTTAGTTTTAAAAAAGTTAAAAAATAAATTAAAAACATCATTTTGGTATGAAACATCTAATAAAGTACTTATATGACATAATTTGATTTAAAATATAAATTTTAAAATTTTAAAATTACAAATCAAATCTTATGATTTAAGTTATGTGGATGGTGTACTCTACACACTAGCTTAAGAAAAGAGTATTTCGATTGATACTTTTCCTCAAACATATTTTCTCGAGTAATGCGGAACATAGTTCCAATTTTAAAGAAAACTGTCAATTAGTGAAAATACACATACAATTTTAAGATAATTATTGTTTTGTCCGTTGATCTTATTATGAGTAAAATGCTATGAATATTGAGTGTAAATATATTGCTATTTCCCTTATGCATTGTTAAAGTTTTTTTTTTTTCATTATACTTACTAAAAATCATATTAGACTATTTTTGTTATTATTTGATTATAGGTTTTGATTTCTATCAAGGATATGGTCATAATTTTTAAAAGATCAAATAACATTTTTTGTCATTTCTACCTCAAAAAGTATTTCTTTATATTGTTGCTAAACAAATGTTATAGGTTTGAAATTACTTTAAATATATAGTATCGAGATATATTTACTAAATAGTAAATAACTTTTTAACAGTAGAGCTTATTAATTAAATTCTATAACTATATATAAGCCTTAAAATTAAAAGTTATATTACTTACTGCAATCTCAAACATGCACTTAATCTGGTTATCAGTTGTTTTTGCTTTCAAGTGTTCGATTTTTGTTTCTTTTTATTTGGTATCTGACAAAATATATTTTATGTTCTTGTAAATCTTCATTTATATTTCTTTCGGCAATTGGTGTGGTGGAGGTAAAGTCACTACAGTTGATCATCTTCTTGAGAATATCTCGTGATATTGGAAGGTTTGCATAGTGAGATGAGTTGAGATGAAAGTTGAATAAAATATTGTTAGAATATAATTTTTTAATATTAATTTTATTTTAAGATTTGAAAAAGTTGAATTATTTATTATATTTTGAGTAAGAGTTTGAAAAAATTATAATGATTAGATTATATGAGTGAGTTCAGAGTTGGAAGAGATACTTAGGGACTTGGAAGAATAAGCCCATATACTAAAGGGCCCAAATCTAAGGCGCCAAGGGCTGAACTACGAGCCCAATAATTGGTTTTGTTAATAAGTGTTATAGATAATGAAAATAGATAATACCTCTGACTAATTAAGGAAGTGATCACCCCACTTTATACAGAGAGTTTTCAAGATAAACTTTAGAGATCAGTCGTTATCACAAGAGGTGTAAAAAAAACCGATAAACTAGTAAACCAAACCGGACCGGACCAAACCGTTGGCATCGGTCAGGTCCCAAGGTTGGTTCGGTTTGGTACCGGTTTTATTTTTCTTAAAACCAGTCAAAATCGGTTTGGTCCGATTTTTCTTTTTCTAAAACCGGACTGGACCGAACCGATTTATATATATTTTTTAATTTTTTATATTGTATATAATATTTATATATAATATATAACTATATATAAAATATTTTTGTATTATATGATAAATTACTAATTAATATAATATTAAATTTTAAAATCTTATATTATTTTGCTTATTGTATTAATAGTTATACTAATATTATATAGTACATATTAATTAATCGTTATACCATCACTATATATTATAATATACTATATCACTATATATTATAATATACTATAATATATAATATAAACTATAATATATTATTATATTATATATTATAATATATCATTATAGTCTATAATACAATTATAATATATATTACTATAAAATACTATATTATAATATTATCACTATAGTATTATATACTATAAAATACTATATTATATATATTATAATATAGTATTTTATATTATAATATTATAAAACATAAATGGGGTATTCTCCCATTTCAGCGAAAAATGAGACCAGAAACAGCGGAATCAAATGAAGATAAGAGAAAAGAGAGATAGAGAAGATAGATATTATGAACAAGGCAAGATCAAAGGTAAACATGAACAAGATATGTGGAAAACACTGCACTTAGTACGCTTATCGAGGTTACTATTCACTCCGAAAAAAAATGCAGAATAAACTTAGTACTGAAAAAATCCTAAATATTCAACTGAGTCTCGTGGCGTAAACTATAATGTAATCTAACACTTCTAACTACCTCAAACAAATAAAATTGCATTTCTGGCACCATAATGAGTGATAATACTAACTATGTTGACAGACTAGAACTTATGCGATTAGCCGATTCGTAAAAACTTATGGGGTTTTCACGAGATTTCTAATGTCTATAGAAATTCCACCATTGAATTTCTAGCGGGCTGTTACATCCTCCCCTCCTAAAAAAAAGATTTCGTCCTCGAAATCGACTCAAGTACAAACATAAAACACGCTTAAAACACTGTAGATAGTTTGAAAAAAAAAGAACCGTCCGTGACCCGACAAGTGCTGCAAAGTCTCGGGGCCTACTCTATGAATTTAATACGGCTAGTGATTTGAACAAACGCCTGATGTTGATGACAACCGTGATTGAAGGCTTTGAGTTTCTATAAAGAAACAGGATCATCTTCATCCATCGGAAAGAAAAAACATCGCTTCTTGACCTGTGTTTTGTTTTTCCATAACAAAATAATGGCTGGGCAAAACTCTTCCACTAATGTTCCAGACTTGAATCAGGAACCCTTGACGCATCAACCATCAATCTTCTCTCCTGAGGTCGTCAATACTACGATAGGAGCAGCGAACTGTTCTTCTAGTAGGACTGATTCTGAGATTATTACAGAATCATGGAAGCTCAGTAGTCAATATGCTGCCTCTGTTACGATCATGTCTCGGAGGTTACTGGCGAGGGTAAGTGAGATTGATCATCTTAACATCCAAATATCTGAGTTACAACAGAAGCTTGCTAATAAGGATAGAGAAAATAAAAGGCTACAGCAAGAAAACCAAGAGTTGAAGAAATTTGCAGATTGGTATGCTCATGATCTGCAACCACGAATAGAAGAGCTGGAACGAGAAAGGATTCAGATACAGGGTCAACATCGGCAGCTAACAGCAGAGGTTCATCGTTTTCTAGAGAAATAGGGACAAACTACTGTTAATCTAGCTGGCTTAGAAAGAAACTTTTGACAAAGCGTGTCCAGCAGATCTTGTATTTCTTTTGACTAAATAAGATTTGAAGAGATAAAAGTTTGTCTTCTTCTTTATGTTATCTCTATAAAATCAGTCTTCAACTCAATCCAATATGCATCAAAACTTATTCTCATCTCTATAACTCCTCTGCATTCCTTCAACATTCTCGCCTTAAGTTTTCAATTCTTTTCTCCATGGCTCACTCTTCTAACATTTCTCTAGATCCAACCATGAGGTATTCAGCACCTCAACCTCCTGTCCTTTCTGCAGCTGCCATAGGTGCCATGCTGCAGCAAGAAAATACTAGTATGGCTAATAAGTCAGACTCCGATGCTGTCTACGACTTGGTGAGTCTTGGGACTCGCTACTCATCCTCTATTATTGCTTTTTCCCAGCGGGTACAAGCCAAAAACCATGAGGTTGAAAGGCTTAAAGAACAAATTGTTGTACTTCAACGAATTGTTCAAGAGTCTCACACCAGGGAAGGAATCCTTCGGCAGCAGAATAAACAGCTGAAAACTCTATTGGATTCTTCATTCCGCTTGCCAGCTCCCATGAATAGGGATGACATGATATTGTATGAAGAGAATGAGCGTCTCCAACATGAGGCTAAGAACCTCAAGTTTATGTAGAAGCATTTTTTTTTTTTTTTAAAACTCTCTATATTTATGAACTCTGGTTTATCCTTTAAGAGATATTCGTAACATGCTTCATACCTATTTCTCTTCTAATCATATATAATCTATCTTCTGGTAAAGGTTTTGTGAATATATCTGCTAACTGATCATGTGTTTGTGAACTCTAATACTATATCGCTTTTCTGCACATGATCTCGAAGAAATTCAAGCCTAATGAATACTAAAATCTCAAGCCTAGTATTTGGTGCATTTCCTAAGGACATGTGGATTTATAACCCAGAGACGTATTGCTCTGATACCACCTGTGACGCCCCCAAATTCCGCTTGGGATTGAACGGACATTTGAAGCGTCGAGACATGCAACACAAGGTTACCTGCCCCCGTTCATGACATATAAGATGCAATGTTCCTAACATGCATCTAGCATTATGCAATATTCGCAGCGGATAATTTTTTTTTTTTTTTAGCAATACTATGCACCAAACTAAAAATATCCCAAATACTTGAAACATATTTCATACATAAAAACATACTAAAAAGCCGTGATCACTACACTAGTCCAAAATGGTTGTGATCAAAAGAATACTTGAGATACAACTCCAAAAGTACAAGCATTAACCTAAGTTAAATACTATACCATCATCAACATCGCACCGTGGCCTAGTTGACCGTATTCAGATGGTCAGATTCCAATTCTCCTTTGGGTCCTGTAACAAGATCTACCATTCGGGGGGAATGGTAGTTGGGACTACCACAGTGAGATTTGATTACAAATCTCAGTAAGTTAACATAAAACTCACACACAGGTTAAAGATGCATGCATGGCAGTAAAAGCATAAATGCATAAGTAAAGTCGTACATAAGCATAGCATAACTTGACATATAACATGACATAACCAGAACTTAAACGTGAACTGAACTTGACTTAACATGACATGAACTTGAGTTTAAAACATAACATGGACTTGAAATGTAGCATGAACGTAAACATGCATAACATAAATATGAACTTGAAAATAACATAAACTTGAACATATCATGACATAAACGTGAACTTGAGACATACTGTAAACGTGAACTTAACATGATGTGAACATGAACTTGGAACATAACTTGATCATGAACATAACATGTACGTGTACATAACAAAACATGAACTTGATCTGAAACTTGACTTATCATGCACTTGATCTGAAACTTGACTTAATACGTACTCCACAGTTGTTGTGGCCCCACGTATTCTACGTGTCACAATTGCTGTGTCTCACGTAGTGTATGCTCCACAGTTGTTGTGGCCCCATACTTCATGCTCCACAGTTGTTGTGGCCCCATGAATACACGTAACATAAAATATAATACGTACTCCACAGTTGTTGTGGCCCCACGTATACACGTAACAGAAAATATAATACGTACTCCACAGTTGTTGTGGCCCCACGTATACACGTAACATAAAAAATAATACGTACTCCACAGTTGTTGTGGCCCCACGTATACACGTAACATAAAAAATAATACGTACTCCACAGTTGTTGTGGCCCCACGTATACACGTAACATAAAAAATAATACGTACTCCACAGTTGTTGTGGCCCCACGTATACACGTAACATAAAAAATAATACGTACTCCACAGTTGTTGTGGCCCCACGTATACACGTAACATAAAAAATAATACGTACTCCACAGTTGTTGTGGCCCCACGTATACACGTAACATAAAAAATAATACGTACTCCACAGTTGTTGTGGCCCCACGTATACACGTAACATAAAAAATAATACGTACTCCACAGTTGTTGTGGCCCCACGTATACACGTAACATAAAAAATAATACGTACTCCACAGTTGTTGTGGCCCCACGTATACACGTAACATAAAAAATAATACGTACTCCACAGTTGTTGTGGCCCCACGTATTCACGTAACATAAAATATAATACGTACTCCACAGTTGTTGTGGCCCCACGTATTATACGTAACATAACATGTCTTATCTTTCTTAATGCATGAGATATTAATTAATATCATATACTTTTCTAACATGGCGTATACTTGTAAATGACACAATATGATTTAATCATAACATTTCATGGCATACTTAACATGGCATACTTATAACATACATCATTGTATGATAGAAAAGATTATGTAACAGATAATTATTCATGAGAGATTAAATCATACGTAGCAGATAAACATGTAATGACATAGCATGACATGGCATATACGATAACATACATACATAAATTGTAGTTCTCTTACCCATCACACATACACAATAAACTGATAGTAAGTTAGAGGCTAACTTACCTCGATTGTCACGTTCTACGAGAATAAAGTGCGATATACGAGAAACTGTAAAAGGTCATTCTAAAAGTTAGAAATTTAATTACTAACAATTAGAAACATGGAAACAAGTTATCTTAGAGTAAAATTATCATTTTACCCTCTACATGTGGGAAAACGACCATTTTACCCATAACTTAAGGATTTCATATCCTAACTCCAAAAATTTCCAAAATTTACATTCCTCATGTAAATTTTGTTCTAAACTCAAATATCAACTCAGAAAAAAATTTAAAACAAAACAACACTATGGAAAACACACTATGGCCGAAACATCCATAGGCCATTTCTCTTGATTTTTGTTACAATTCCTTCCAACTTCAAAACTCATGCTTAAACCAAAATTTTACAACAAACATCTTCCAATCCTAAGTTTAAAACCATACTTGAAACATCCATTTAGAAAAAGCTAATAATCAACACCAAACTTTTTTGTAAAAAGATCAAAACACTTGAATCACAAGCTTTGTCCTTAAATCAAAACATCTCCAAGAATTCCAAAAAATCTAATCTTACTTCTAACATATTCATAACATCATCCTCAGATAAACCATGCTTTAAATCATCAAACTAAAGTCACCAAAATCACAAAAATAACACTTGGAGTTTTTGATTTTACACTTAGTCCAAAAACAGAAACTTTTTCTTAACTAGCTTTGATAAATCTCTTGATCAATGGCTTAAGAAGGTGAGATCTTTGAAATAAAGTATCACATGGTTTAAAAACGTGTCCTAAAGAATATCCAACCATCAAAATTAAAATCACATGGCTAAAACCCAATAAAACATGGATCTAACCTAAAAACATCAAATCTTAGGCCTAACCGAAATTCTCTTGCATAGAAAAATCATATCTTTGAAACTAATACTAAATATCTCCAAAATAACATCCTAACATGAAAATAAGAGACTTAGGATCATCATATAAAAATATCAAAGCCTTTAGAGTAAGATCAAACCTCAAAATATTCAAACTTTATCCAAATAAAAACTGTTTTGTCACTTCCAGTTTTCATGTTTCTAGATCTAATAAAATCTATCATCAAAATCTTTATTCATGCAACAAAACCTCAATGAAAACTCTTAAACACATTCTAAGAACACTCCATAAAATTTTCGGACCAAGATATATCCATTAGCTTGGTCAAAAACTCCAAAACATAACACACTCTCCAGATTCACGCCCAGAATGACCTTTCCATGGTTAAAAATACTTTTGACCGACCAAATGACCATGGAATGATACGAAAAATACATCTACGGAAACTAGACTCAAAGAGGAACAACTTTTATGAAGGAGTCATCGTGTGAAAATACTTACAAAGGGTCGAAAAACTCCACGCAAAAAGACCCAGAAATCTGCCCGAGAGAGCTCTTTTGGGTTTCTCTCTAAGAACGGGGTGAAGAAATGATTAAAGTGAAGTAAGTGTGTCTTGCACGACTCAAGACTTCTGTAGGGAGAATATTTGGACCTTAATGATCATTGAGTGGAGGTGTAGACATGTGACATAATGTAGAGGATAGTGGGGGGCAAAAGACAACTTACAAAGGCTATGAGACATGGGACTTGATGGGGTGGGTTCCTCCATATTAATGAGTGCAACTTGATGCAATGAATGGTCTGCCAAGTGGGGGAGGAAATTTCTCCAAGAAGCTATGCCAAGGTGGCCAAAATTCGTGGGCTTTAGTGGGCCTTAGTGGGCCTCAACCAAGTGGGCTTCAATTTGGGGTTTAAAGGGGGTTTGGTTAGGGTTTGAGATGCTATCAAGCCCAAATCCAATTTTTCTTGGCCCAATCAAATTTCTAAGGTTTAAAATGTTGGATAAAGATGTCATAATAGGAATTTGAGAAATTAATAGCATGTGAAAGTGATTTAATCAAGTGATTAAACACAATACTAGAAATTGGATCAAAAAGGGTTTGAATGCCAACTTTAGGGTTTGGGGAAACCGTTTAGGGTTTCGGTTTCAACCAAGTTTTTGGGGTTTCAAAAGGATTCCAACCATTTAGGGTTTTACTAGGGTTGAAACCCTCTTCATCTAACTCAATTTGGTTGATCAGATGAAAAAAAACTGTTTTGCTTAGGTGGCATGATCTCACACATTGATTTCCTTCACAAATCCATCTAATGGTTTCTCTTTGTGCCAAGTATCTAATACTATTCATTATGTGTGGTTAAGATCTTGCCAAGTGTCCAAATAAAACTTCTCTAACCTAATTTGGACATTTCACACTGTGATTTTGAAACCACTGCACTTAGTACGCTTATCGAGGTTACTATTCACTCCGAAAAAGTGCATAATAAACTTAGTACTGAAAAATCCTAAATATTCAACTGAGTCTAGTGGCGTAAACTATAACGTAATCTGACACTTCTAACTACCTCAAACAAATAAAATCACATTTCTGGCACCATAGTGAGTGATAAAACTAATTATGTTGACATACTAGAACTTATGCGATTAGCCGATTCGTAAAAACTTATGGGGTTTTCACGAGATTTCTAATGTCTATAGAAATTCCACCATTGAATTTCTAGCGGGCTGTTACATCCTCCCCTCCTAAAAAAAAGATTTCGTCCTCGAAATCGACGCAAGTACAAACATAAAACACGCTTAAAACACTGTAGATAGTTTGAAAAAAAAAAAACCGTCCGTGACCCGACAAGTGCTGCAAAGTCTCGGGGCCTACTCTATGAATTTAATACGGCTAGTGATTTGAACAAACGCCTGATGTTGATGACAACCGTGATTGAAGGCTTTGAGTTTCTATAAAGAAACAGGATCATCTTCATCCATCGGAAAGAAAAAACATCGCTTCTTGACCTGTGTTTTGTTTTTCCATAACAAAATAATGGCTGGGCAAAACTCTTCCACTAATGTTCCAGACTTGAATCAGGAACCCTTGACGCATCAACCATCAATCTTCTCTCCTGAGGTCGTCAATACTACGATAGGAGCAGCGAACTGTTCTTCTAGTAGGACTGATTCTGAGATTATTACAGAATCATGGAAGCTCAGTAGTCAATATGCTGCCTCTGTTACGATCATGTCTCGGAGGTTACTGGCGAGGGTAAGTGAGATTGATCATCTTAACATCCAAATATCTGAGTTACAACAGAAGCTTGCTAATAAGGATAGAGAAAATAAAAGGCTACAGCAAGAAAACCAAGAGTTGAAGAAATTTGCAGATTGGTATGCTCATGATCTGCAACCACGAATAGAAGAGCTGGAACGAGAAAGGATTCAGATACAGGGTCAACATCGGCAGCTAACAGCAGAGGTTCATCGTTTTCTAGAGAAATAGGGACAAACTACTGTTAATCTAGCTGGCTTAGAAAGAAACTTTTGACAAAGCGTGTCCAGCAGATCTTGTATTTCTTTTGACTAAATAAGATTTGAAGAGATAAAAGTTTGTCTTCTTCTTTATGTTATCTCTATAAAATCAGTCTTCAACTCAATCCAATATGCATCAAAACTTATTCTCATCTCTATAACTCCTCTGCATTCCTTCAACATTCTCGCCTTAAGTTTTCAATTCTTTTCTCCATGGCTCACTCTTCTAACATTTCTCTAGATCCAACCATGAGGTATTCAGCACCTCAACCTCCTGTCCTTTCTGCAGCTGCCATAGGTGCCATGCTGCAGCAAGAAAATACTAGTATGGCTAATAAGTCAGACTCCGATGCTGTCTACGACTTGGTGAGTCTTGGGACTCGCTACTCATCCTCTATTATTGCTTTTTCCCAGCGGGTACAAGCCAAAAACCATGAGGTTGAAAGGCTTAAAGAACAAATTGTTGTACTTCAACGAATTGTTCAAGAGTCTCACACCAGGGAAGGAATCCTTCGGCAGCAGAATAAACAGCTGAAAACTCTATTGGATTCTTCATTCCGCTTGCCAGCTCCCATGAATAGGGATGACATGATATTGTATGAAGAGAATGAGCGTCTCCAACATGAGGCTAAGAACCTCAAGTTTATGTAGAAGCATTTTTTTTTTTTTTTAAAACTCTCTATATTTATGAACTCTGGTTTATCCTTTAAGAGATATTCGTAACATGCTTCATACCTATTTCTCTTCTAATCATATATAATCTATCTTCTGGTAAAGGTTTTGTGAATATATCTGCTAACTGATCATGTGTTTGTGAACTCTAATACTATATCGCTTTTCTGCACATGATCTCGAAGAAATTCAAGCCTAATGAATACTAAAATCTCAAGCCTAGTATTTGGTGCATTTCCTAAGGACATGTGGATTTATAACCCAGAGACGTATTGCTCTGATACCACCTGTGACGCCCCCAAATTCCGCTTGGGATTGAACGGACATTTGAAGCGTCGAGACATGCAACACAAGGTTACCTGCCCCCGTTCATGACATATAAGATGCAATGTTCCTAACATGCATCTAGCATTATGCAATATTCGCAGCGGATAATTTTTTTTTTTTTTTAGCAATACTATGCACCAAACTAAAAATATCCCAAATACTTGAAACATATTTCATACATAAAAACATACTAAAAAGCCGTGATCACTACACTAGTCCAAAATGGTTGTGATCAAAAGAATACTTGAGATACAACTCCAAAAGTACAAGCATTAACCTAAGTTAAATACTATACCATCATCAACATCGCACCGTGGCCTAGTTGACCGTATTCAGATGGTCAGATTCCAATTCTCCTTTGGGTCCTGTAACAAGATCTACCATTCGGGGGGAATGGTAGTTGGGACTACCACAGTGAGATTTGATTACAAATCTCAGTAAGTTAACATAAAACTCACACACAGGTTAAAGATGCATGCATGGCAGTAAAAGCATAAATGCATAAGTAAAGTCGTACATAAGCATAGCATAACTTGACATATAACATGACATAACCAGAACTTAAACGTGAACTGAACTTGACTTAACATGACATGAACTTGAGTTTAAAACATAACATGGACTTGAAATGTAGCATGAACGTAAACATGCATAACATAAATATGAACTTGAAAATAACATAAACTTGAACATATCATGACATAAACGTGAACTTGAGACATACTGTAAACGTGAACTTAACATGATGTGAACATGAACTTGGAACATAACTTGATCATGAACATAACATGTACGTGTACATAACAAAACATGAACTTGATCTGAAACTTGACTTATCATGCACTTGATCTGAAACTTGACTTAATACGTACTCCACAGTTGTTGTGGCCCCACGTATTCTACGTGTCACAATTGCTGTGTCTCACGTAGTGTATGCTCCACAGTTGTTGTGGCCCCATACTTCATGCTCCACAGTTGTTGTGGCCCCATGAATACACGTAACATAAAATATAATACGTACTCCACAGTTGTTGTGGCCCCACGTATACACGTAACAGAAAATATAATACGTACTCCACAGTTGTTGTGGCCCCACGTATACACGTAACATAAAAAATAATACGTACTCCACAGTTGTTGTGGCCCCACGTATACACGTAACATAAAAAATAATACGTACTCCACAGTTGTTGTGGCCCCACGTATACACGTAACATAAAAAATAATACGTACTCCACAGTTGTTGTGGCCCCACGTATACACGTAACATAAAAAATAATACGTACTCCACAGTTGTTGTGGCCCCACGTATACACGTAACATAAAAAATAATACGTACTCCACAGTTGTTGTGGCCCCACGTATACACGTAACATAAAAAATAATACGTACTCCACAGTTGTTGTGGCCCCACGTATACACGTAACATAAAAAATAATACGTACTCCACAGTTGTTGTGGCCCCACGTATACACGTAACATAAAAAATAATACGTACTCCACAGTTGTTGTGGCCCCACGTATTATACGTAACATAACATGTCTTATCTTTCTTAATGCATGAGATATTAATTAATATCATATACTTTTCTAACATGGCGTATACTTGTAAATGACACAATATGATTTAATCATAACATTTCATGGCATACTTAACATGGCATACTTATAACATACATCATTGTATGATAGAAAAGATTATGTAACAGATAATTATTCATGAGAGATTAAATCATACGTAGCAGATAAACATGTAATGACATGGCATATACGATAACATACATACATAAATTGTAGTTCTCTTACCCATCACACATACACAATAAACTGATAGTAAGTTAGAGGCTAACTTACCTCGATTGTCACGTTCTACGAGAATAAAGTGCGATATACGAGAAACTGTAAAAGGTCATTCTAAAAGTTAGAAATTTAATTACTAACAATTAGAAACATGGAAACAAGTTATCTTAGAGTAAAATTATCATTTTACCCTCTACATGTGGGAAAACGACCATTTTACCCATAAATGTTACGTGTATACGTGGGGCCACAACAACTGTGGAGTACGTATTATATTTTCTGTTACGTGTATACGTGGGGCCACAACAACTGTGGAGTACGTATTATATTTTATGTTACGTGTATTCATGGGGCCACAACAACTGTGGAGCATGAAGTATGGGGCCACAACAACTGTGGAGCATACACTACGTGAGACACAGCAATTGTGACACGTAGAATACGTGGGGCCACAACAACTGTGGAGTACGTATTAAGTCAAGTTTCAGATCAAGTGCATGATAAGTCAAGTTTCAGATCAAGTTCATGTTTTGTTATGTACACGTACATGTTATGTTCATGATCAAGTTATGTTCCAAGTTCATGTTCACATCATGTTAAGTTCACGTTTACAGTATGTCTCAAGTTCACGTTTATGTCATGATATGTTCAAGTTTATGTTATTTTCAAGTTCATATTTATGTTATGCATGTTTACGTTCATGCTACATTTCAAGTCCATGTTATGTTTTAAACTCAAGTTCATGTCATGTTAAGTCAAGTTCAGTTCACGTTTAAGTTCTGGTTATGTCATGTTATATGTCAAGTTATGCTATGCTTATGTACGACTTTACTTATGCATTTATGCTTTTACTGCCATGCATGCATCTTTAACCTGTGTGTGAGTTTTATGTTAACTTACTGAGATTTGTAATCAAATCTCACTGTGGTAGTCCCAACTACCATTCCCCCCGAATGGTAGATCTTGTTACAGGACCCAAAGAAGAATTGGAATCTGACCATCTGAATACGGTCATCTAGGCTACGGTGCGATGTTGATGATGGTATAGTATTTAACTTAGGTTACTACTTGTACTTTTGGAGTTGTATCTCAAGTATTCTTTTGATCACAACCATTTTGGACTAGTGTAATGATCACGGCTTTTTAGTATGTTTTTATGTATGAAATATGTTTCAAGTATTTGGGATATTTTTAGTTTGGTGCATAGTATTGCTAAAGAAAAAAAAAATTATCCGCTGCGAATATTGCATAATGCTAGATGTATGTTAGGAACATTGCATCTTATATGTCATGAACGGGGGCAGGTAACCTTGTGTTGCATGTTTCGACGCTTCAAATGTCCGTTCAATCCCAAGCGGAATTTGGGGGCGTCACATTAAGAATTCAAAAGAAAACAAGTTTGTAAGGAGGCTAGAGGATATAAGGTTATCAGGGAGTTGAGAGTTCTCTCTGGCATAGTTGCCGATTAAATTGGCTGTGTTTCACGAATGAAATGAGGAGTCCTTTAATAGAGTAAGGAAGCTCCTGTACAAGATAGAATCGTCCCGTAAATCATGGGGTGAATAGTGAATGAATAGTGACTTTTGTCTCTATTTACTCATGATGGCAGACAGTCGTCGAAAGTAGTTTGTCTTCTTTCGCCGAAAGTGAAATATTCTTTTTGCACCGAAAGCATCTCTGTCTTCAATAGTGCAAAGTAGTCAAAGAGCAATTATTCCATCACCTTTCCGCCCCTAAAAGTGGAAGCTGTCAGGGTGATAGCTGGATAGTGCGCTGGAGTCGCGGTGAGGAGTTCCTGCAGCGCTGGATAGTTTGGTCATTCCTCAATCATCTCCCAAGTGAGGGGGATAGTCTTCTGAGTCATGTCCAAAAACATTACTGTAGGGATCTGAGTCTGATGACGCTTGTGATCCTTCTGCAGCTGAATCTTCACTGTTGCGGGCCTTCTCTTCTTCTTTGAGTTTGGTCTGTAACAGTTGGAGTAGATCTGTACTCGAAAGATCTGTTGATGACATGTCTTTCGAGGATGGTGATTCTGTTGAATTCTTCTTTTTAACTGAAGATGTTTTCTTCTATTTGAATGAAGAACTCTGTGATTCTGAAACCTGTTCGCCACTTGTCAAAGTAGGATAGGGTATTATGGCTTGGATAGGTGAAGGAGAAGGAAATTCCTCCTTCAGATTCCTTGGTTTCGACATCTTCGAAGGAAAAATCAAACCTATCCAGCGAGCTATTGAGTTTGCTGACAAATTTTCGGATGTTATTCTTGACAAGAACCAGCTTCAAAGATTCCTTGGTTCTTTGAATTACATCTCTGATTTCTACCAGGATATGAGAAAACAGTGTTGTCCCTTGTTCGCGAGACTAAAATCTAATCCTGCTCTGTGGACTGATGTTCACACCAAACTTATCCAGAAAATCAAGACGCATGTCAAAACTGTTCCGTGTCTTGGTATTCCTATTTTAAATAGCTTCAAGATTGTCCAGACTGACGCCAGTGACACAGGCTATGGCGGCATCTTGAAACAAGTTGTTTCCCCAGGTTCCTCCGAACAAATCGTTCGTTTCCACTCCGGAACTTGGAATCCTGCACAGCATAACTATAGTACTATTAAAAAAGAAATACTATCTGTCGTTTTGTGCATATCCAAATTTCAATCTGATTTGCTTAACCAAAAATTCCTTCTGAGGGTTGATTGTAAGTCCGCAAAGGAAATTTTAGAAAAAGATGTTAAAAACATTGCATCAAAACAGATTTTTGCACGATGGCAAGCTGTTTTAAGTGTTTTTTATTTTGACATTGAATTTATTAAAGGATCGGATAACTCCATCCCTGATTTTCTTACCCGTGAATTTCTTGCAGAAAAACCATGAGTAAGAAGAAGAAACCTGGAGGACTTCCCAGTTCCTCCTCCTCCTCATCAATGTCCAAGTTGTTTGTACCTCCGGTTCCAACAACTATTTTAACCACGGCTTCCTCCCCACTGGAGATAGCCAATAGATTTACCAGTCTAGGGCAAGTTCCCAGATTGGTTACCCCTGCCTCATTTGCTTCAACCTTAGCCACACCCTGTGACCCTTTTGCTAATCCATTAGCAGTAACAGAACCCCGGCCGGCAAGCAGATTTATCAGCGCCAACAAGGCGCCTTATCACAAAGAAGTGTGGTTTGATAACCTGTTTTATATTGAGAGATCAGTTAAAACAGATCCTTATCATATCGCAATTGAATATTTTCCACGAGATTTTCACTGGATCCCTGACAATCAAGCGAATCACCATCCTCGAAAGACAAGTCATAAACAGATCTTTCGAGTACAGATCTACTCCAACTGTTACAGACCAAACTCAAAGAAGAAGAGAAGGCCTGCAACAGTGAAGATTCAGCTGCAGAAGGATCACAAGCGTCATCAGACTCAGATCCCTACAGCAATGTTTTTGGACATGACTCAGAAGACTATCTCCCTCACTTGGGAGATGATTGAGGAATGACCAAACTATCCAGCGCTGCAGGAACTCCTCACCGCGACTCCAGCGCACTATCCAGCTATCACCCTGACAGCTTCTACTTTTAGGGGCGGAAAGGTGATGGAATAATTTTTCTTTAACCACTTTGCACTATTGAAGACAGAGATACTTTCGGTGCAAAAAGAATATTTTACTTTCAGCGAAAGAAGACAAATTACTTTCGACGACTGTCTGCCATCATGAGTAAATAGTGACAAAAGTCACTATTCATTCACTATTCACCCCGTGATTTACGGGACGATTCTATCTTGTACAGGAGCTTCCTTACTCTATAAAAGGACTCCTCATTTCATTCGTGAAACACAGCCAATTTAATCGGCAACTATCCCAGAGAGAACTCTCAACTCCCTGATAACCTTATATCCTCTAGCCTCCTTACAAACTTTTTTTTTTTTTAATTCTTAAGCTTGTAAGTTTATCCTTTGTTTAAGTTGTATCTATTTGATGCTTACTTTCAGTAAATATATAATTGAAAGTTTTGCTTCATTACTCTGTTTTTACATTGAACATTTCATGCATTGGTAGGCCGAGCCTCCACATATCTTGTTCATGTTTACCTTTGATCTTGCCTTGTTCATAATATCTATCTTCTCTGTCTCTCTTTTCTCTTATCTTCACTTGATTCCGCTGTTTCTGGTCGATACTCCTTGATAAGCATCGGACGAGAAGATCTTTGTTGCTCTTCCAAGTATCTGTTGAGATTTAAATCTCTAGGAACCTGGTCCGAACTGGTCGAAGATCTAGATCCAGCAAAAGAATTTCTCCTTTCATTAGAACTAGTTGGTCCAAAAGATATCTTTACAGTACCATCGAGATACTGTTGGATATAATCTAGGTTTTGTTCCTTAGGTTGAATTTCCCGTGGAGGAAGCTCTTCCTTAAGGATCCATTCCTTTGGAAGTTGTATATCCTTCCAATAGAGTTTCCTAGGTGTTTTGATGTTGGCGTCCTCAGTAGAACTGCACACCAACAAGGTCTCATTTTTCGGAGATCTGATTTTTACCTTGGGTTCAAGGCTAGAAGTCAGAACTCTATAGTATATACGGTAGACTAATACCATGGGTCTACTGCCTTTTTTCATGTTAAAACCAGAAGTCAGAACATTCAAAATCAAAGCAGACAAAATATTTTTATCATATAAATCAAGGGTTAAGTCAGGATAACAATCAAAATGAACGGGGCCATTCATAAGAGAAGTTTGGACAAGACCTAAAGCACTGTCCTCAAAATCTTCAAAACGACCATCACGTAAACATAAAAGTACAGAAGCATTAATACCTTTTCGAAAAATGAATGGGGTATACATTTTCGCTGTTTCTGGTATACATTTCTGGTACATTAAAACCGGTAAAACTGAACCAAACCGGTAAAACCGGAGTACCGGTTTAGGAGGGTAACTGATGCATAATCGGTTTTGAAAAATACAAAACCGGTACATATCGGTTCGGTCCTAAATTTTGTTCAAAACCAGACCGAATCGGGCTGGTTACACCCCTAGTTATCACTATCATCACGTTTCTATAAATAACACCTAAGGGTAACACATTTACTATATGGATTCATATACTTATACTGAGATCATTTCTATCGAACTTAGGCATTATAGTTCCACTAGGCACCTTGTGCCGCCCTCTCATGTCGTTGCATGTTATCCGTGCTATTGGTGGTGTGGAACATGTCCTTACAGTGGTGCCGTCTATGGGATCTTTACATACTTCAATGTGACTTTCACATACCAACTACCACTCAATGATAGGTAACCCAAGACCAAGAGATGAACGTGACATTGATGGAAGCGAAGTTAACAAATGCTAAAGAAAAGCTGGAAAATGCGATGGCTCTAGTGGAGCAGCTGTAGAAGGAGAATGAAGAGCTAAAGCGGTAGAACGCTGCTACACCACCAGTCAACAATAAACAGACAGAAGGAGATGAGCAAAGTGTAGGAGGAGCCAATGTCGAAGAGCTAAAAAATAAGAGACTACACGATGAATTGCATAGTCTCATGGATAAATACGAGGAGATGGCAAGAAAAATAGGAGGATCTTCCTCTATAGAGCAGCTGCTGAACCGAAGGGATCTTCCCTATAGTGATGAAGTAATGGCAGTGTCACTCCTGCCTAAATTCAAATTCTCCCATATTGATATGTATGATAGATCCAGGGATCTTGTAGATCACTTAGAAAATTTTAAAGCGCACATGACTCTTCATGGCTTTCCAAGAGACATAGCCTGTCGCGCTTTCCCATTAACCTCGAAAAGAATAGCATGCAGCTGGTTTGGAACTTTGCGATCAGGGTCTATCAATAGTTTTGAAGAGTTGTCCAAACAATTATTAATGCAATTCATGGCGAGCAGGAAACATTGACGACTCGCAGCTTACCTTCTTACCATAAACAAAAGAATGGGAGAGTTTGAAATCGTATTTGACACACTTCAATAAGGAGAAACTGACCACGAATGATCAGGATGAAAAGATCACACTAGCCACCCTACCATGTTGGCTGGAAAAATCCCCTCAACTTTAAGGGAATTCATAAACAATGTTGATGATTATGTTAACGTGGACGACACGTTGCAGACCCTCTTAGAACCCAGGAAGCAAGAGGTGAAGTCGAAAGTCAAGAATTCAAGTAGTTCGAGAGATAGGAAATATGGGTCAAATCATCAGGGCGGGGGCCAAGAAAGACACCCCACCCAGTGAGACCAAGGGCTTCGCCTCTTCCATAACAATCTGAGCATACAGGAAAAGTCTGGAATTACAAGGAAAGAGGCACGCCCACCTACAATGGGTTAGCGCTATTGCAAGTACCACCAGTCGGATACCCATTGGACAGAAGATGGCTCCACCATGAAAGAAAGAGTAGCTGAATTGGTGGGAAGAGGGGAACTTGAACGAATGTTAGCCGACCACATCAAACCAAGAAGAGAAGAGGGTTAAGGGCATGAGCCTAGGCAGAGAAGGAGCCCATAAAGGCAAAGACAAGATAGGGAATAGTAGCAGGACACCCCCTGCCAATCTCATTACCATGACTAAGTCCTCTTGGAGGAAATTTGCACCATTGCAAAAGGATTTACTGGCGGGGGAGTGACAATGTCTAGCAGAAAGGCTCACACCTATAAAGTAAGGTATCACGAGGTATACTTGGCTGATAAACCCTCCAAATACCCCAGATTGGGTATCACGCCTGTTATTTCCTTTGGAGATGAAGACTACCAAGGGGTTCTATATCCCCTATGATGACACCTTGGTAGTGACTTTGTTAATCACAGACTACACTACCAAGCGGATCTTAATCGACAACGAGAGCTCAGTTGACATCTTGTTTTGGGATGCCTTTGCCAAAATGGGCCAATTGATAAGCTATTCCCTTCACTGACCCTCTGAAGGGATTTTTCGGTGAGGTTGTTCAACCAATGGGTACCATCACATTACTAGTCACGGTTGCTCAGGGGGCTAACATGGTTACAACAATGACAGATTTCTTAGTGGTTAAAACCCCCTCATCCTACAATGCCATATTCGGTGCCCAACTTTGAATGATTTGAAAGTTTTCACTTCTACCTACCACTTGAAAATGAAGTTTTCAACCAAAACAGTCGTCAGCAAGGTTTGAGGGGAGCAAATCTTGTCTCGAGAATGCTACATGCAAGAACGTAAGGCAGGGGCATCGAGGGTATGTGTCATGAAAACCTTGAGCACTAAGTTGCTTCCTCCACTATTAGTCATAACTAGCCAAGACATGGAAGCTAGTGATGAGAACAATCTAATGCAAGCAAAGCAAATGAGCCTTTGGAGCTAGTGACATTGCACCCAGATTGTCCAAGGGCCACTACTCATGTGGGAACAAGACTCCCACTTGAGTATAGAGAGGCGTTAAAACAACTACTGATTGAGCACAAAGATGTATTCGCCTGGAGTCACGAAAACGTGCCAAGAATTGACAATGCCGTCATGGAACACAAGCGATGTGTTGATCTAGCAGAAAGAAGATATGGTAAAATAGAAGAACTTTCAGTATAGAGAAGTGCATAGCCATAGCCAAGGAGATTGATCACCTCTTAGTTGCAGGATTTATGAGAGAAACATACTGCCCAGAGTGGCTCTCCAACATGGTGTTGGTAAAGAAAGCTAATGGGAAGTGGAGAATGTGTGTCGATTTCAATGACTTAAGTAAAGTTTGCCCCAAGGACAACTTTCCATTGCCACGGATAGACATTATTGTAGACGTCACAACGGGACACTGAGTGTTGAGTTTTATGGATGCTTATTCAGGATATAATCAGATCCGCATGAACAAATCTGATGAAGAAAAGACGACATTCATTACCAACAGAGGTCTTTATTGTTATCGAGGAATGCCCTTTGGGCAGAAAAATATCAGGGCAACTTACCAAAGGTTAGTCAGTCCGATGTTTAAACATTAGATTGGGAAGACATTAGAGGTATACGTTGACAAGTTACTGGTAAAAGGCAAGGAACCTACCTACACCTAACTGACGTATGAGAATCTTTCGTTATGCTTCACAAGTATAAAATGAAACTGAATTGATGAAGTGTGCTTTTGGTGTGGATTTGGGAAAATTCTTGTGCTTCATTGTCTCTAATAGGGTCATCGAGGAAAACCCAGAGAAGATCGACATCATCTTAAATATGAAGCCGCACCAAAACATCAACGACGCCCAACAACTGCCGGGCAGAGTAGCAGCTTTGAACAGGTTAGTTCCAAGGTCTATGAACAAATGTCTTCCCTTCTTTAGGGTCCTACGAAAGGTTCATCCATGGAACAAGGAATGTGATAAGGCTTTCCAAGAATTGAAGTAGTACTTATCCAACCCACCACTACTGAAACAGCTTAATCAGAGAGAAACCTTGTATGTATACTTGGTAGTATCCCCTCATGTCGTTTCTGCAAATCCAGTTAAAGAAGAAAAAGCAATGCAAGCTCTAGTGTACTATACCAGCCGCAAATTGAAAGAAAGCAAAACCAGATATCTGCAAATTGAAATGCTAGCATTTGCATTAGTGACAGTCACTAAGAGATTGCGGCCATATTTTCAAGCTCGTCCCATGAAGGTATTAACGAAACACCCCCTCGGGAGAATACTACAAAAACCAGATAGCTCAGGTATATTGGTTGCATGGTCAGTAGAACTCAACAAATTTGACATTGAGTACGTACCTAGAAGCATAGTGTAGGGGCAAGTTTTGGCAAATTTCGTTGCCGAGTTCACTGGGTTCCTAGTGGAAGTTGAAGTTACACCTCACTAGTAACCCTAGCAGGTTTTTATTGATGAATCCACTTGTCAAATGAGAGAAGGAATAGGGATCTGTATCGTCGAAGAAAATGGGCAAGAGCATTATTACATGGCCATACTCACATTTAAAACCACTAATATCGAAACTAAGTACAAAGATTTGATAGCTGGACTTTCGATCGCCAAAGCTCTAGGCACCGTAGAGATTGAAGCAAAGGTGGATTCCCAAATCCTGGTAAACTAAGTCACCGGGGCGTACACAACGAAAGGAAAAAAGTTGAAAAAATACCTGAGTCGGGTGTTGGAGATCCACGACCAACTAGCCTATTTTTAGTCTTGAACAGATACCAAGAGAAGACAATGCGGTAGTAGACAGACTGGCCAAAGCCGCCACTGTGAGGGATGAGGTAAATATCCCCTAGGAGGTACATAGAAGAGTGATAGAGATCCTAGCAATCGGAATGCAAGTGAGCCAGGTAGGGCCCGCAGGGCCAGAATGGGCCAAGGCAATTTTCTGAGTACTTAGACTCAGGCAAGCTCTCCAAGGAGAAAGAGGCAATGAAGAAGATCAAAAGGCAACATGATTTGTTAGAGTTGATGGAAGCCTTTACAATAAAGGATTTGCCGCCCCCTTGCTAAGATGCATCTCACTTGAGGAAGCGTAATACATCCTGGCAGTGATACATGAGGCCATCTGTGGGAAACACTCTGGTGGAAAAGCTTTGGTGAGGAAAGCCCTTAGGGTGACCATTATTGGCCCAACACCCTCAGGGATGCCAAGCAATTTGCAAAAAAGTGCATCAAATGCCAGATCTACGCCCCTATCCTGTACTGCCCCCTAGAGAAGTTATTCTCTATCACTGCCCCATGGCCATTTGCCCAGTAAGGAATTGACTTGGGGTAAAACATATAGTCATTGTCATAGACTATTTCACAAAATGGGCAGAGGCGAAACACCTTAAAACTATAACGGCAAAAATTATCATTAAGTTTCTATGGAAGAACATCATCTCTTGATTTAGAATCCCTCATAGTATAATATTCGATAACGGGAAGCAGTTTGACTTAGAACATTACAAAGAATGCTGCAAAGAGCTAGGAATCCAAGTCAAGTACTCATCACCTGGGCACCTACAAGCTAACAAGCAGGCAGATGCCATAGACAAGTCTTTACTCTGGATTTTAAAAAAGAAGCTAATTGATAAGAAGGAAGAGTTGTTAGAAGAGCTAATAGGAGTGTTGTGGGCGTATAGAATGATCGTGAAGACCCTAAAAGGCAAAATATCCTTCACATTAGCTTTCAGGAGCAAAGTAGTCGCCCCAGTGGAAATTGAATTGCCTACACACTAAACCTGCCACTTTAGCCAAACTGAAAACAACAAAGTGCTAGAGGCGCACCTTGACCTCCTAGAGGAGAAAATAGAGCTCATAGGAGTGTTGTGGGCATATAGAATGATCGTGAAGACCCTAAAAGGAAAAATATCGTTCACATTAGCTTTCGGGAGCAAAGTAGTCGCCCTAGTGGAAATCGAATTGCCTACACACTAAACCCGCCACTTTAGCCAAACTGAAAACAACAAAGTGCTAGAGGCGCACCTTGACCTCCTAGAGGAGAAAATAGAATAAGCCAAGATCCAAAACGTCATCCACAAAAGAAGGACAGAGCGAGTTAAGTCCATATCCTTTAAAATTGGCGATCCGATTATCAAAGAAACAGGAGTGACAACACAAGATGTAGGAAAGCTTAGGCCACATTGGGAAGGGCCATACATAGTAGTAGCTAACAACCAACTCGGATCATATCACCTCAAGGATAGCCAAGGAAAGGAGTTGCAACGCCCTTGGAAAGATGAGCATCTGAAAAAGTTTTACCCTTAATTATTTTCCCCTTAGTATTCAATAAAACAAGTTTAATAAAGGCATATGGTTGTTCAGCTTGCGTGCCCATGACCCCCTTATGTAGCCACCAAAGTTGAGCCCAAAGACTCATGGTGCAGCCAAAGGGCATGGAGGTCAAAAGGCTCCATAAACTCCTTGCTTAGCCACTAAAGTCAAGTCCAAAGACTTGTAAAGTAGCCAAAGGGCATGGAAGCCAAAAGACCCCACGACCTCCTTACTAGCCACCAAAGTCGAGTCTAAAGACTCACGGTGCAGCTAAATTGTGTGGAGGTTAAAAGACCTCATGACCCCCTTGCCAACCAAAGTTGAGTCAAAAGATTCACAGTTCAACCAAAGGGCGTGGAGGTCAAAAGACCCCACGACCCCCTTACCTAGCAACTAAGATTGAGTCCAAAGACTCTTGGTTCAGCCAAAGGGCATGGAGGTTAAAAGAACCCACAATCCCCTTACTTAGCCAACAAAGTTAAGTGCAAAGACTTTCGGTGAAACCCCCTTACTTAGCCACCAAAATCAAGTCCAAAGACTCGCAGTGCAGCCAAAGGGTGTGGAGATCAAAAGACCCTATGACCCCCTTACTTAACAACCAAAGTTGAGTCTCTCATGCAGTCAAAGGGCGTGGAGGTCAAAAGACCCCACAACCCCTTTGCTTAGCCACCAAAATTCAATCCAAAGACTCCTGGTGCAGCCAAAGGGTGTGGAGGTCAAAAGACCCAAAAACCCCTTTGCTCATCCACCAAAATTTACTCTAAAGACTCCCGGTGCAGCCAAAGGGCACGGAGGTCAAAAGACCCCACAACCCCTTTACTTAGCCAACAAAGTTAAGTTCAAAGACTCCTAATGTAATAAAAGGGCATAGAGGTCAATAGACCCCACGACCCCCTTACTTAACCACCAAATTTGTGTCCAAAGACTCTCGATGCAGCCAAAAGTTGTGTAGATCAAAAGATCCCATGACCCCCTTACTTAACCACCAAAGTCGAATCCAAAGACTTAAGGTGCAGCCAAAGGGCGTGGAAGTCCAAACACCCCAAGGACCCCTTTTAGACACCAAAGTTGAGTCCAAAACTCGTGGTGCAGCCAAAGAGCGTGTGGGCCAAAAAACCCACGACCCCTTTACTTCACCACCAAAGTTGAGTTCAAAAACTCGTGATGCAACCAAAAGGCATGGAGGTCAAAAGACCCCACAACCCCTTACATAGTCCAAAGTCGAGTTTAAAGACTTGCGGTGCAGCCAAAGGGCTTAACCACCAAAGTAGAGTCCAAAGACTTGTCGTAGGGCTTGCCTAAGCATGCTTGAACACTCGCAATGAAGCCAACAGGTGGCAGACATACATGGATTAAACCAAATTTAAAGATTACAAGGTAGGGCCCAAAGAGAGCAATATATTAATAGTTCAAAATATTACAACAACACATCAGTACGAAATTGTCGAAAACATTGCCCAAAATATTACAACAGTTCAAAAGCATCATCCAAATAAAAGATAGGCAAAATCTTTAGGGAGGTGGAGCGATCAAAAGCTTTGAGGGTGACAATGAGAGCAAGAAGGCATCAGGCATGGTGTTGTGCCCCAAGGAGTCAACGAACTAGCATGTAGCTTCATTAGGTTTGAAGGCCTTGAGATCTAAGCACTTCAAGTCAGTTTGAGGATGGGCCAATAGGTGAGTTTATATGCGGGCCATGCCAAACCCATACCTATACCCAAAGGTTTGATCCCTAATATCACTGGCGAACACCAGCTGTGGATGTAGATGGACCACTTCACCCCTTTAAGCAGTCAATTCTGCTTCCAACTTCGACAACTGTCTCTTGTGCTCCTTCACCTTCTCATCTAAGTGCAGCATGGTTTGGCTCATCTTGTCATGTTTGGCGTCTATTTTCTCTTGATCCTCTTTGTAAGCGGCAAGTCTACTACGCAGACCTTCATAGGACCCCTCCATCTCCGACAGCTGAAGGCCAAATTGTCTTCAAGCTTCCTCACGTGACGCCTTCGCCTCTGAAAGATCAAGGAAAAGTTACTTGCAGTTTTCCTCAAAAGTAGTTAATGCTTGGATATAGCCTGAGCACCATTACTCTACATAAGTCAACAACAACAGAGGATTCAAACTCTCCCTTGGCGTGGGACAACTGGGCGCGAGCTGAATCACATCGAGGCTCTGCTAATTGCAAGGCGAAGTTGTGTCTGGCATTGAGGGACTTGGCCCGAAGCAGCTCACCAAGAAGCTCAAACACTTCATCATGAAGGAGTTCAAGGTCACCCTTTAAGCCTCATATATGCCCATTAGCTTGTTCCAAATACGAATCCACCTCTATCTTCTTGGCAAGAAGCTGAGTCATTTCTTGCTTGGCAAAAATTCCAAACATCCGCCTGGTGCGTACGACACAATCTTTTATAATCCAAGTGCCCAAGTCATCCATGCCATGCAAAACACAACAGCAAAGTAAGGAACGGACAATACACAAAAAGAGAACAATGATAATAGTGAAACCACTAGTGTCATACTGGAGACCAAAAATCTCTCAAGCAGCGAAGCATTCTACCGCAGCCACATCATGAGGAAGAGGACTCAAGTGAGAAGGTCCCTCGACCATTCCTATCGTGGCTCCCCAATCCTCCACCTGGCCCTTCCCAGGGAATGTGTTAAAGGCATAGATGTAATGCCCGTCCTTATGGTGGGTCATTTTCATATTCGATTTTGATAAAAATCGACTGGAATTAGTATTCCTTTTAAAATTCTTTTCCATCCATGCCAGGATACAAAAGACTCCATACTATAAATAAAATTCATTTTCTTAATTAAAGGATTACAGCAGAAAACATTAAATTTCATAATTTAAGTTTTCATATAAAAACATCTTGCCTAGGCCTTCGTACTCTTCCCCTTTGGGCTGTACCCGTTAGGCCTGCAACCCGTGAGCCAAAGTCGGCTTTGTGCATGTTCTGACCCGATCCGGCTACCCAAAACGCGCCAACCCGACCCGACCCGTCCGTACATGCAGGTCTGTATAGACGAATCGTTCTTTTTTTTTTTTTTTTTTTTTTTCCAGGTGAAATTTATGTCTGCACCACCTCTATGTTTGGGCGTTCCGTGTTCATCCATATAACCTATTTGTCATATTTTGGATTTCTATTTTGAATGTGCTATAAAAACTTTATCACAGCCAAGCACTGACGGCATTTTCATAAGCTTCTTCAGCCCCCACACTTCCTCTCTATATCCTACTGTGTAATTCCGCACAACACAGTAATTGAATGCAATGACCAACTAATTAATTCATCCTTCGCATACATTATGTCAATGTATGATCTCTATCTGTTTGGTCTCCTTTCCATACAAATTTCTATCATTTCATTACTAAGAAGTGAGCAAAACACTAATACAAAGCTATCAAGATAAAAACTACAAAATAAAAATTTTTTTCTAGTACAAAGCCATCTCTCATAGCTTTAACCTCTACCAAACTATTAAAACAAATTCCATAATTTGTTGAGAAGGCAGCAACAAAATTCCTCAATCTCAATTCCATAATCTGCAATTCCACAACATTGGGGAAGATCAAATCAAAGTTTTTAATTCATGCAAATCATATACAAAGGAGTGAAAATAAAAATCATACCATTCATGCATACCATAAGCCTTGAGTTACTCCTCAATCTCATCATCATAAGCAAAGCTTGATTTTGGACCAAACTCTAAAAGAACACATGATGATTATTAAAATGATATGAAAATAAACATTATGAAAAAGTTTAATAAATATGTAAATAAGAAATAAATTCATTACCTAATTCCGCCTCAAAACTTTCAATATTATCCAAAGAGGCATGAAGATCAATGGGCATTGGATCCTTCAACCAATTTTGTGTACAAACAAGTGCCTCGACTGTTCTTGGAGATAGTGAACTACGAAATGGGTCAAGCACACGACCCCCTGCACTAAAGGCTGACTCAGAAGAAACTGTAGAAACGGGAATGGTCATTACATCCTGTGCAACTTTTGCCAAAATAGGATATTTTACTTCATTGATCTTCCACCAATCCAAAATATGAAAATTTGGAGCTCGTGCCTCACAACCATGTTCTAAGTACTGATCAATCTCTGATTTGTTCATCAAATTAGACTCAATAATTTCTTGCTCATACTCAACCCAAAAACTTTGTTGAGAATCAGAATCAATCATAGTAGGATCAACTGAGGAAGGAGGCTCCGAATAGGAAACTCCACTTGAACTCCCATACACAATATTATACTCCCAGTAAATGTCCATCATCAAGTGTTTCACTATTGCAATCATTTCTTCAATTAAATTACCACCATATATCTTTTTGAACCAAAAATGCAAAAGACTAAATTTACATCTTGGATCAAGAACAACAGCAATAAATATCATCAAGTTAGTTTTTTCAATTGATCCCCAATATTTGTTATACTTAATCTTCATATTTTCCGCCATACATTTCAACACTGTATCATTACTTTGACTCATTTTTGACAAATGTGATTGTATGCCACAAAACTCCTGGAAATATGCATTAGATGTGACATACAAAGAGCCAGAAAGTCTCACAGTAGCATCATAAAAAATCTTCAAAAACTTTATCAATACTCTAACTCTCTCCCAATCATTAGAGTTAGGGGGGCCCAAGTTCACACTACGACAATAACGAACAAAAGAATCATCATCCTTCTCCAATCGCAAAAAATGTTTTTTATATGTTTCTGCAACTTCTAGCATTAGATAAGTTGAATTCCATCTCGTGGAAACATCAAGGCATACCAATTTTGTACAATCAATTTTCTCATTCTCTATACACTTTTTGAATTTCTCCATTCTTGCGGAAGATGATCTAACATACCTAACTGCATTGCGCACCCTTGTGATTGAATCATCACAATCTCTTAGTCCATCATTCACAATGAGGTTCATTATATGGTCACAACACCTGATGTGAATATACTTCCCTTCAAACAAATGACCTCCTACAAACTTTCTCAAATACTCAATGGCAACATCATTTGAGGAAGCATTGTCAACTGTAACAGTAAAGATTTTGTCAATGCCCCAATCTTGTAAACATGAATCTACACACTTTCCAATAGTTTCCCTTTTGTGATTAGGGATCATACAAAAGTTTAGAATTCTTTTGTGTAGTTTCCAGTTAGAGTCTATAAAGTGTGCAGTAAGACACATATAATTTAAGTTTTGAATTGACGTCCATGTGTCAATGGTTAAACTAACCCGCCCAACCGTCTTAAAAATTTTCCTTAACTTCTCCTTCTCCATTTTAAACAGTTTAATACAGTCTCTCGCTGCAGTGGTTCGAGATGGCACTTGAAACCTTGGTTCAAGAGATCTACATACCTTCCTAAATCCCTGGGCTTCTACTATCCTAAATGGAAGCTCATCACAAATGATCATTTCAGCAATTGCCATTCGTACTGTTTCCGAATCAAACTTATGTGAGTTACTAACATCACTATCTCCAACTCCCTCAAGAGGCCCATCACGACTCATATTCTGTTGATCCGTAAGTCTGATTCTATGAGGATGTTGCTTACAAGTACCAAGATGCTGCAGCATACTTGATGTACCATGTCTTTTGGGATGACAAGAGTAATCTTGTGACAATAATTACACTCTACTTTTGGGTCATTTAAAGGGCATCCATCTATTTTAGTGAAATGATCCCATACTACTGAGGGGTCCGGGGTCCTTATTTGCCCTCCTTTTACGAGGAGGGAGACTTGTGTCACTAGACAAGTTAATATTTGTAGCCGTCTCATTATCTCTTAAATTTGTATGAGTGTCACTTTCGAAGCAATCCATATATGAACTAAAATATAATATTACATACAAAAATAAAGATATTAGTAAAAAAAAAAAAAGATGCATCCAGCCACACACACACAAATATAACTAATTAACAGAACATCATTATATGGTTACGGAAGAAGAGTTCAAAGTCCAGTAAAAAGGGTTCAGACAAGAAGAAATCTAGCAAGCATGCGGACCCCACTGTGCCTATTTTCAGTCTGTATTCTATTTTTTTTACTGTATTATGTTTACCAACATACCGGTGAATACTCTTTTCTGCTGTCAACTTTGGTTTTATTGTATATTAAACCATGTATTCCTTGTTGACATGTTTAGAAGGAGAGTGATATCTACTTTATCTTTGATACTGATTATGCCGTTAACCTTAATACATAAACAATAAATGTTATTTAAAATCAACTTGGTGAATTTCTGGTAAGTAGATCAACTTAGTAATTTTTTTAACTAAATTTTTACAAGGCCGCAGGACCTAGTAATTGACATTAATTTTGTTAGATAGGACCCTTCCATCTCTTACTCAATATTGTTTTTTTCAATTAACCAAATCATAAATATAAAGTATAGGATTATAGCATAGTGAATTAGAGTATAGGATTAATACTTGTCCTTTGAGTACTGGGGATAAGGATTTTTTTTCCCTTTTATATTTAATTTCAAAGTGGGTGTTTATCTTCCCAAATATTACTAAGAGAAGGAGAAGGGTGATCCCATATTTTTTTTATGCATACAAAAATAAATTAGAGTAATCATGCAATCTGGTTTGAGTCATAAAAAAGGCTACACAGTTCAAGGAAATCTGAGGGAGGGTTTTGAGAAAAAGGAAACAAAGGAATACATAGAAGATATTCCTGTAGACTTAGTGGCTTTCCAAACACCCTTAATATGCACATATGGAAGAATTTATTTTGATTGTGAAGATATTATGAGTTCAAAGTATTTACTCATATATATTTTAGTAAAATAAATTTTACTAGTACGAATATAGGCATAGCCCAAGCAAATTTTGGCAACAGTGTTCCATTAGAAACTCTATTAAGGTAACATAAAGTGCCCCACTGTCATGGGCCACCAGTGCATCTCTTTTGAGCTTGTAAAACCATATGTGGAGTCTCACTTCCTGGTTATCAATAGAACAACGTATATCTAACCTCATTCTGAATCTTCTTGTTAAATATCATAGTGTACACTAACACCTCCTCAAATCAGAACCTTTAATGTTTATCCAGCAGTTATGGTGGAATAAATTTATCCCTTAACATGAAATTTCATTTGATTTGGTTACCCCATGCCTAATTTGATTTCTAGCAGCCACTGATCTGTATGGATTTCTGGTGTGTGCTTGAGTTTTGAGTTTGTCAATCTTTTCTTAAATTCTAATATGTTTATGCACAATTGTGTTTAATGAAAAAACACAATAAAGCCATTTGCTTACAAGGCTAATTAATGGCTTAATCCCAGCTGCTCAGTGCAAAGTTTAAGTGGATTGCTCTTGCAAACTCCACTAGCTAGAGTTTAAGAGATAACTCTATCTAGTGGAGAGAATATTTGATAGGGATGTCTCTAATATTACACATGATGACACCCAAAAATAAAAAATATATATATATAGAAGAGATCAGGCCAAATGAATTATTATCGTTGGGTTCATTCTAGCTATGTAAATATTGATGTATGGCCATGAAGACATGCTTGCATATAATATCCACGGATACAACATACAAGCACCTACACAAGTACCTAAGTCCATGTAATAGCACTAAAGCAATCTAGAAATCCATCTCATTTCTCTTCACATAAACCCATCCTGTACTTACATTTTACCCCTTCTTTTATTTACTACATCATACTCATATGCACGAGACCAAAGTCAAACAGACACAGACTGTGTTTGAATTTGTGCAGTTTAGCAAAAAATTAATACCCATTTAGACGAAAGTAAGCCATATCCAAACACAATCCCTTTAAATTTCTACAAATTCACTAAATAAATCACACTCATATACATGAGAGGAAACAAATCCAAAAACAAAATGTAATCCATGTAAATCTAAACAAGAAAAAAGAAAAATCCTCAGATCAAGCAAAAAAATGATACCCATATAGAAGAAAGCAAGGCAGATCCAAACACAATCCCGACGGTGAACAGCCAATATGAGAGAAATAGAGAGAGGGAAGAGAGAGTAACAGAGGGGAGAAGTACCAGTGACTCAGAGCTTGCAGATCTGACCGACGGTGAACGGCAACAGATGGTCGATGGCGAGCAGCAACGGAAGACGTCTGACGGAGAGGAGGTTCGAGTGGGGGGAGGATAGGGTTTGAGGAGAGTGGAGTCTGGACGGTGATCGGTTTCGACCGATAATCACCTGTTTAAACCCGTGAATGGGTTTTGATCCGATGAACCCGATTTTGTTCGGGTGGACCAGGCCGGGTCTTACGGACGGATCGGGCCCAAGGCCTTTTATGCATAGGCCTAGTACCCGTCCTAACCTGTCATGCTCATCTTGTGCCTAGGAGGGCACACATAAAAACTAAAATGAGTCGATGACTCGTAAGCATTACTTCATACAGTTAAAATATAATAACTTAGATTTTCAGTCATGCACTTATCATTCCATACATACATATCGTACTTAGCATGCATACGTCTTTCTTTTCATTTTAAAACGTTGCGAGGTGGGGTTTTTCTTTATAAACATGCTTTCTTCTTTAAAACAGTTGCCACGCATTGCTGCCTTCATTTCTTAAAGAGTCTTTTCATGCATTCGTTCTTTTACATACATTCAGGCATACATACATTCATGCATTCATCTTTTCTTACTTACGTACATTCATGCATTCCGTTCATCCATACATACATGCATTCATTCTTAACATGCATCCGTTCATTCTTATCACTTTCATTGGCCATGTAGCACACTGTTACGCCCCGTGTGTTGGGGTTAGCGGTCTTTTGGACCTGATTTCGCCCGTGGCCACGGGTTGGGAATCTATTCCATCAGGGTGCAGCACTGAATGCACTACCAGTACTAGTTACCCAGCACTGCAATCTGCCCCGTCCCATCCAGTCCATTCATTGGTACCATTTCCATTTCAGTCCATGTGGCCCTTACATATTTTCATACAGCATACATTAAGTCCGTTCATTCCTTTCATTTCCTTTACAGTCTATTCTTTCATTTTAGTCCTTTCAGTTCTTACGATTCTTCCTTTCTTTCGATTCATAAAAGTTTTACTTAAGAAAATGGGTGTCTCTCTTTTATTTTGTAAAAGTCATTTTAAAAGAAGTTCCTTTAAGAGAAAATGGTTTTCTTTCTTTTATTTTAAGAAAAGCTGTTCAGAAAGAGTCTGAAAACTTATTTTAGAAAGAATCATTTTTTTAGGAAAAGATCTTGTTTTCTTTGTTTTGTTTTCTTTCTTTTCATTACAGTTTCAGTCCTTGCATTCCTTAACGGTTCTTACTTGTCTTTTAAAGCTTCATTTCGTTTCCTTTCATGAACATACATACAATACGTACTACTTATAGCATCCATTCACATGCATACACATACATACTTTGGGTGCGTAAAAAGGGGCTGCCAAAAAAGGCCGCTACGTACTTATACTTGAAAACTTACGTTTCATTTTCGTTTTCCTTCTACAGAAAAGCTTTCATCTTCTTCTTCGTTTATATAAAGAAAACTCTAGAAAAGTATGAACGTAATACTTACCTGGACTTCATGCCATACTCAATCCATGCAGTCCATTCGTGTGCGTTTCAGATGGCAACCTACATGCATACACATAACCTTACGTCATCATCTATCTAATGCGTAAGTAACTATTCTAAAAATAGAACTATGCCTCACTTGGAACACTCTTCGTCCATCCCTAGGTTCTTATGTGTCATTTACTATGCTAAAACCTTCTGGGTCTTATTCCTTAAAGTGATCCTTCGTGATTCACCTTAGGGTTAAGACACTAAGACCTCAGTCTCGTTCTTCTATTTCCACAATCTGACACATAATTCCGACCGACAGAGTCATGTGTCCCAACCTTAGACTACTTACCCATTACTACGTTCACGTATCCTAACCCATACTAAATTATTATTCCCAACTAGTCAAGCTACATGAATTCAAGCCAACTCTGGGGCTAAAACACCATGTAACCATGATTAGGGCAAATTACCCATTACATATGGTAAACCTGTCCGGTACACGTGTCTCACCAGAGGCACCTGCATCTCATCCCATTTTATCACCTAAGAGCAACTTATAGTTCTAATGAACGCCTGCTTGTATAAACAAGCTCCATACTCCAAAACCAACTTGTTCAAACCCGGTTGATAGGATTCTTCCTACTTCCCAACCCTGTACAAGTTCATCCCAACACTTGATAGGAGAGGACTACATCCACAAATGCACCTCTGTTACGTCACGCAGCTCAAGACTAATCTCGAGTCACGTCATGATACCCATCATGCTTCCGCTGCACGCTCTAATACTTTTCCACCACTTCCATATACTCTTAGCCATAGTCAACCACAAGATGACACCCGTCACCCCGGACTATAGGCCATATCACCAATGCTTCGGGACAATGTTATACAGTTCCCGCCACTTAACAAGAGGACTGCATCCAGAAATGCACCTCTGTCACACTATGCAGCTCGAGACAAATTCCCGAATAACAGCACGATGGCCATCATGCTTCCGCTGCACTCTCTGATACCTTTTCACTGCTTCACACATACCTTCAGCCACAAATCAGCCTCAAGGCAACATCCGTTACCTTGGACTACTACCATATCACCATTGCTTCGGGACACTGTTACACAGTTTCCCGACACTGCACCATACACTACACACTTCTCTGATACGCCATCCAACCCTTCATGACACGACATCCGATGTATCACAACCTAGTACAGAATACACTCACGTGAACTCTCGTCCATCCACACTACAACATACATCACTATGATACACGCCTCACAGTGCATCGCTACACGACATGGAGTACGCGCCACGCATACTCCTTTCACTACAACACTTATTATCACAACGCACATCACACGGTGCATCGCCATACAACATGGAGTACACTCCAAGCGCACTCCCTTCCTTCTATGGCACACATCACTACAGCGCACGTCACACGGTGCGTCGCTGCATTACACAGAGTACGCTTCACGCGTACCCTCTTCACACTACACGCCGTATCACAAATACGACATCCATCTCACGCCCATACCTCATAGCACAGTCCACAATACTACACAATCAAGCCCAACACTTCACAAGTACACTTCACTTCACAACTACGCAGCGAACTCCACAAATACTAACTACACAATCTACAATCCAACCAACCAACTAATATAACATAAATAACTAGGGATAGAGAGTTATACCATCGACAGGATAACCCGTGCGTTGCTCGCTGCTCGTCACGATCATGCGTACGTGGCGGTAACACTGTATACGGTGGCTGTCCACCACATAAAGTAGCGGTTTGGGCTTGAGAATAGCTAGGCGTGGTCTTGGAAGGTTCACGGTGGCCTCGTGGTGGTCAAAGGTGGAGGAGCACGGTGGCATCACGTCGTGAACAGTGAATTTGAAATGGTGGGAAGAAGCTTGAGGTGGAGGAAGGCCATAGAACTTCATGGCAAGTTAGGGAAAGGTAGAGGAAGATGTGGTGGAGCTGTGGCGGTGAGGTGGTGGCCAAGCGGCGGCTCACGGCGACGGATCGACCATTAGAAGTGTAACTCGGCCTTGGAGAGTGAGGGAGAGTGAGAGCTATGTACAGCTCCGTTGGGCATGAAATTTCTTGGGGAAGGTCATGGTGATGAGAGGAACAAGGTTGTGGTGGTGAAACACCGTGGGTAGCCATGTACGGTGGTGCAAGGCGGTACAACCGAAACTAAGGCTATGGAGACCCATCGGAAAAAGAGAGAGAGTTAGAGGAAAAGAAAGACATGGGGAGGAAGCCCATGATGTGGTGAAGCCATTGGTGGTGCTTGATGGCTATTTTGGCAGTGTATGGTGGCTCAAGGAGGAGAAAATGGGTGTAAAACCCATTTGCTTAGGGGCGCGAAAGAGAGAGAATAGGTTGCCGATATAGCTCACCACCGGTGAGGTAGTGGTCGCCGGTGATGGAGGGTCATGCTAGAGGTGGAGGTAGGGCACGGCGGCTGAAGGTGGCGCCGGTTGGAAGCTTGAACCGAACGGTAGGGAGGAGAGCACGGGCTGGACGTGCATGGGAAGAGAGAGAAAAGAGAGAAAGAAGAAAAGGGAGAAAGGAAAAAGTGAAAGGAAAAGGCTAGGGGCCTTGGTATTTAACCTTAGTCATACTCTTCGAGATCCTCAAACGATCTAACGATGAGTTTAAATATTGATTTGAAAACGCGTAAGTGTTTTATTTAAAATAAAACACTTAAATAAAACACTGTGAGGAATTAAGATAGAGTTTATAAAATAATATTTCTTCATCATTATTTTAAATGATAAAGTATCATTAATTATTCAAAGAGAATAAAATCATTTAAATTAGCTTTAGAGTTTTCAACGTAAAGTTAAACCTCTTAATATTTTAAAATAACTAAAATATTTAATCTAAGTAATTATCCACAACTATAATATTTTTAGAGCTCCTTAAAATATTATAATTGTACTACTTTAAAAACAAGTTTATCTAATAATACTGAAAATATCTTCTATAGATATTTCCTTAATATTTAAAATATATGTAGGCTTTAAAATATCTATCTTATTTTGAAATTCGGTGGATAACTTTCAGAACACGCCATCGAGGTACAGCACTTAGGATAAGGCTCAGCATGTAGATCGAAGCTCGACACGTAGAACGAGGCTTGGCACGTTGACTGAAGTTCGACACATAGATCAAGGCTCATACATAAAGAAGAAGAAAGAATGAGCGGATATTACAATAGAAGAGGTCACACCAACCTCTATCTCTGGCACAAACATATCTTGGACCAAGGGGTAACAAACGCAAAGTTGTCGTCGAGGTTTCCATCCCCTCTATCTCCATCTTCTTCGTCCCCCTTTCCATGTGATCTTCTTTGGAGGACCTACCCCCCTCTCTAGGGTTCGAGGAATCCACATCACTAGCAAAGGAAGAGGGGGAGGGAAGAATAACGCTAGTCTCATAGCTCCCAGCTCCCGCTGGGAGTTACCGTTGGCATTTTTTTTTAATTTTTTTTACTTCGTGATTAAGGAAATATTTTTTAATGATGTTGTGAATTTTTTTGAAAAAAGAAATATTAAAAGTATTAAAAAAATACATGAAAAAAAGCCAAAAAAACACACCAAAATAACTAGCGGGAGCTATCAGTGGTGGTTGTAGTGCCACCTGGGAAGGGGATGGAGACCCTTTCATTATCTTTGGGTGGAGTTTCACCCCCTGAGATAGTTACAGGTAGGGAACTCAAATTGGAACCTTGGTCACTGCCAGTAGTAGGAGTCACCGCATTAGACAGCAAGACCCCAACCATGCCTATTGAAAATGTGTCGTATAAGTCTGACGCAAACTCACCACCATCGAGAGTTTAGACTAGCGAAAGAAGAGAGAGGAACATGAAAGTGGGCGTACACATCGAGTTTAACCCCTTGGCAGGCACATCAAAATTGAAGAATGTGACCAAGTGATGAAGCACTAAAACTGCATGATTAAGTTACTTAAGTGAATAAATTGTTTAATAAAAAAATGATTTAAGTACTTAATTATGCAATAGAACACAATACTTGAGTCAATTGATAATTCTGACATTCTTAGTGCTTTTGAAGATTTATAATGCAATTATTTCACATGAAAATAAATATTTGAATTTTATTCCTCTTATAACAGGAAATGTTTGGAAGAGAAATGGAAGAATAGAGAAAAGCCCAAAGAGCGAGGTGTGGAAGAATGTGAGAAGAAGAGTAGATGAATTTTGAGACTAAACATTTCTTAAATATCGGGCTTGATGGGCTTGCTAGTAGCTAGACATCTGGTTTGAGAGATTGAGGGAGTGCTGGGCTTCGAGAGATTGAGAGAGAGATCATCTATTTTGAGCTGAGTGGTAGTCACGGATGCAACTCAACACACAACAGCAGCACATGCAGAAAAAGAAAATGGCAGCTGGAACTTACACGCACATGCAGGGAAAAAAAAAAAAGAAGCAGCAGCTTCACATGCAGCTCACCGATGTGGAAAGTTGAAAGCACATGCAGAAGCAATTCACACCTGGAAACAGCAATGCAGATCACATGGACAACACCTGCAGGAAGCAAACTCAAAGGAAGTCAAAACACATGCAGCTTATACTCAGCACAAAGAAAAGTCTTTTACGGCAAGCAATCAGCACATGCAAAAAAATAAAACACAAATGCAACAACTCAACAATCACGGCAGATGCATCACTCGGATAGCAGTGCAGCAAACCGAAAATGCAGAAATCAAAAGCATAAAACCTTGGACAGCTTACACATGCAGACAATGAAGAAACACAAAGCAGAAAATAAAAGGAAAGCAAATCACATGGACAGCAACTCATCAACCAGCACATGCAGTAGAAACATGCATCAGTCACGGAAAAGAAAAGAAAGAAAACAAGCTGGAACTCAGACCAAACACATGCACATGCAGCAAATGAAGGAGCACATGCAGGAAGCAAAGCAACTCACGGCACCTTCACCTCAATACAGAAAAGTCAATTAGAACATGCAAAAAATGGCAAGCTGGAATTCACGGATGGAAAAAGAAAGTAGCAGCTCACACATTGCATAAATCACGGAGTCAAAATAAATCAAGCAGCACATGCAGGCCTCTCACTCGTAAAACACACAGCAACCCACGGACAACATCTATAAAACCAACGGGAAGAAGCTTAGGATGGGGGACTTGTTTTTCTTTTCTTTGGGAGGAGTTTTTAGTTTTAGACAGATATTGTTTTTTTTTTTCTGCAGTTTACGGAAGTAGCAAGCGGCATTTATTTTTTTCTTGTTCTTTTCATTCCTTTTGCTTAAGAGCACGGCAGCTTTGAATTATTCTCATGTTAATTTTCTGCTATTTTTCTTTCCTGAATTATCTCTCTTTCAGTCGGCAGCTTCCTTCTTTGTTTCATTTTCAGTCTTAAGTTTATTTTTTTTGTGGAAGACGTGTTCTACTTGTTTCAGTCTTAAGTTCTACTTATTTTATTTTCAGTATTAGTTTCGTTTTGGTAGAGGGGATTCGCTCGCTTTTATTTTTTTTCATTCTCATTTTTTCATTTACGATTACTTCGTTTAGCATTTTTTTCTTTCTTTCTTCCTTCGTCCAGTTTAACATTTAATTTACTTTACTTTCCATTTTCATTTTCAACTTGTTCTTGGAAAGTTTAGCTTTAGTTATCTTTCGTTCGGCGTTATTCATTTTTTTTTATTTCTTTTTACAGATTTTACCATGACTCCACTTAGATTTATTTTTGTTACTAAAAATATAATGTATAACTAATTTCTAAAGCTTGGGTTGTGGAATGAGATTTAATTTATTTTAGATTCTAGTTTGATGCAATATTTTGTTATTTAATGTTTATTTCACTAAGTTATTAGTCGGATTCAAATGGAAAATAGATTGCGGCTCTTGCTCTTATTTTGTTGTTGACGTAAGGCACAACAAAAGCTTGAATTTATCAAGGCTTCTTTCGATTGATTATACATATAAATTTGGCTAGTAAATTAGAGAATTTCTTGAGAAAATATTGCAAAAACTTGAACTTAATTTTTATCTTCCGAATATCAATACCTTGACTGGATTGTTAATCGAGAAATTATCTAGAATCCGAAATAAAAAAAGAATCTCAAACCCAACCCAAGTGTTAATTAATTTACTTTTTTTATCAGAAACTCTTATTTCAATTTCGATTATTTTTTTTTTCATTGCATTTTAATTTTATTTTCATCTCTCATACTTGAATCATCTGTTACTCACAAATCCCTTATATGCTTTGATAACCCATTGTCCCTGTGGAATACGATCCTGGACTTATCCTTGATACAACTTGACACTTCTAACTTGGAAGCACATTCGAAACCGAGTCAAGTTTTTGGCGCCGTTGCCGGGGACAACTGGTGCTTATCAGAGTATTTTTTTTTCCTGAGAGGATGTTTATGGAGCTGTGAACCTCTTCACAGCCTGGGTGATATCTTTACCTCTCATTTTACTTGTTTACTTTTATCTTGTTTGTGTTGAAGTTGCATGTCTGGTTGGCTAGAGATAGCACACATAGACTTGCTAGGACTGAATCATCGACCTCATCATCGAGTGCATCATCTGTTTCTCTTAATTCAGCATTTGAACATCAGTTGACACTCATAGTAACATGGCTGAAGAAGAAGGACGCAATGATGGGGAAATGGCAAATCCCAACAGGACACTTAGAGAATATTTGCATCCTATTAGGACCACCACTCCATCATGCATCATTACACCTTTGAATGCTCATACTTTCAATTTTAAACCTGGAATGATACCATTATTGCCTCATTTTCATGGGATGGATTCTGAAAATCCCTACTTGCACCTCAAGGAGTTTGAGGAAGTATGCTCCACTTTTTGGATCAAAATTACTGAGGAATTGTTAGATTGAAGTTGTTTCCTTTTTCTCTTAAGGACAAAGCAAAAACATGGTTGAATGCATTGAGGCCAAGATCCATTGGAACATGGCAAGAAATGCAAGCCGAATTTCTGAAAAAGTTTTTTCCAATGCATCGCACCAATGCTTTAAAGAGACAAATCATGAATTTTTCTCAAAAGGAAACTGAAACTTTTTATCAAAGTTGGGAAAGATTCAAAGATCTCTTAAATGCTTGTCCACACCATGGTTACGAAAATTGGCGCATTATTAGTTTTTTTATGAAGCTTTGATACCTAAGATGCGACAATTTGTTGAAACCATGTGTAATGGAGAATTCTTTAATAAGGAACCGGAAGAAGCATTTGCATATTTTGATTACTTGGCTGAAAACGCTCAATCATGGGACACTTCTTGTGTCTATGATAGAGCTGAACCGTTGAGGACTGTAAGTGGGGGAGGTAAATATTTTTTAAATGAGGAAGATGATTTGAAAGCTAAATTTGCCTTATTGTCAAAAAAATTGGAGGCGATTGAGTTGAAGAAAGTAAATGAAGTACAAACTTACCTCAGATTACTTTGAGCTGTAATATTTGTGAGGGCCAAGGACATTCAACTAATGATTGCCCAACCATTCCAGCTTTTAAAGAAGTTCTTTTGGATCAATCTAATGCTGTTAATATGGTTGCTAAATCTTTTTCAGGTCCTTATTCCAACACTTACAATTCGGGATGGAGAAATCACCCTAATTTCAGTTGGAGGGGTGAACAAGCTGCTGTACCTGCACCCAACATAGCTGGTCCTTCACAATTTGCACCCTATACAACCCCAGGAGGTTCAGGACCATCTCAATATGCCAACCACATGGTGCCAGCTCAGAAAAAAAATCTTGAAGACAATTTCCAGCAATTATCCACCAATTTTCAGCAGCTGTCCACCAATTTTCAACAATTCATGCAAAGTCAAGCTACTATCAATAGTCAAAATTCACAAGCAATTGCTGACATTCGAGGGTCAGTCACAAGGTTGACCACAACCATGAACGCTCAAGAGAAAGGGAAGTTCCCTGCACAATCTCAGCCTAATCCACAAGGCCAATGTGACACCCCCAAATCCCCACGTATGGATACGGGGAATTCGAGACGTCCGGATGGTGACAACCCGGGTCACCATCCTATCGACGAGTGCCAAGTGTGTGCAAGCGACAATTGTGCACGGAGAAATACGCAGCGGATAGCAAAGACATATACTAAGTACCAGAATTTTTCTTAAATAAAATACAAAATTGTTCAAAACATACATAATAAAATAATAACAATACAAATATTGTTTTCAAGCCCAAAACCAAAACATAACTTCAACTCAGATCTCCGACGGAGCCGCATCCTCGGGCTCAGCCTCCTCCTCCTCCTCAAACTCTGCACCAAAATCTACGCTACCAAAATGGTGCCGCAGGTAAGTAAAATCCAAACACCACTAGATAAAAGCATATTAAACTCAAACAATAAGCATGAATAAATGCCAATGCACAAAACTCACAAACCATATTTTTTTCCACGCACGCCAAAAACCCATTTGGCTCAAAAACATATCCTTTAAACAAACCTCGCCACTATCCCCGATAACGGCCCACACATACCGTTTAAAACCAAGCCTCGCCATTATCCCAGATAATGGCCCAAACCACCATTTTTCCAGAAAATGGATCACAAGTTCTCAACACATCCTCGCCATTTTCCCAGAAAATGGCCCGTATCCGAAAACCATAAAAACCAGTCCGATTATGCATGCACCATGATCTCCCCTAGGGATCATCCGCACACTCTGGCTCTATGCCACACTGCAGGTAACGTCTACGCGTATGACACCTACACGAGTGATGCCCAGACTCGCGCCTCGCGCATACCTGGCCAGGCCATCCTCTAGTCCCCGCCACTCTAGGGACCACGGAGTCGACACGACAGCGTTACCGTATCGTGCGATCCGGTCGTCGCCCGACGACAACCCAGGAGATGTCACTCAGTATTATCCACTCCCGAGTGACCAGAGGAGCTCCACCGAGATAATAACCCATCCCGGCTTGGGCTCGTGATACGCACACTCCCAAAAATCCATTTACGCCAATAAAACAGGATTTTCTCAATTAAAATAAAATACACGTGCATGCACCATGTAAATGCAAATTTCAATGCTCGACAAATACAACCAACCATAGAACAACAATTCAAGCAACTCCGTCCTCCATCCATCCGACCCCCGAACTCCTCGGACTCAGTCCGGAATCAGCAAACCAACCAAATAAATTATTGTAAGAGCAAAATATATTTAAATCTAAAAGTAGAGTTTGGAAAATACTTACAGAGCTATATAGGATTTTTAGAAGGTTCGGCGCGCGGCAAACGATGGGCGGAAAGCAACGTAACAGTGCAAATGCACTGTAGCCGTGGGTCGCAAAATACCCACTTTTGAACGGGGACAAACCAAGACACCAAATTGATAGGGAATGGTCTAGGGATGTTTATGAAGCTAGTGGAAGTGAGTTTTGGCCGTGGGTGGCGGCGAAAACGCCGGTAGAAGCGAAAAACGAGCAAATCGGAGTTGAGCTCGTGGGAGCTGCTCCGGTGGCCGATCTAGGCCGGAAATGGGTGGGTTAGGTCGGCAAGAGGTAGGGGAAGAAGTGGTGAAAAGATGGTGGCCGGAGGTGGTGCGACGGCGCCGGAAACGGTGACAAACCGTGCGGCTTAGATGCGCTTTTCCGGCCAAACGGCGGCACGGTTGGGGGAGATCTTTGGAGGGGTGGTGCACCGGAGGGAGGGGAAGTTTTCTGGGTGGGTGGTGGAGGCCACGCCGCTGGAAAGTGGCGGTTCTGGGCGGAGGAAGAAAAACGGTAACAGGGGAAAAACTGGGTTGGTGCCGCGACTTTGAGCGGCTCGTGGCGGCTAACGGTGGCTCCGATGGTCCTGAAAATTGGAGGGGTTGTAGCCTGATGTGAGGGGAAGAGAATGGTGGGGGTGGTGTATGACACCTCCACCGGACGGCGGAGATATGGGCGGTCGAAAGAGGCTGTGCGGAAAGGAAAAACAGAGGAGAAAACTGGGCCGGGGCAGCAACTTTAGGCCGTGCGTGGCGGCTAACGGTGAGTCCGATGGCTCTGAAAATTGGAAGGGTTGTAGTTTGGTGGGAGGGGAAGAGAATGGCGGGGGTGGTGTACAACACCTCCACCTGACGGCGGAGATATGGCCGGCCAAAGGTGGCTGCGCGGTAAGGAGAAATGGAGAGGAGCGCGCGGGGAGAGAGAAAACGGGAATAAAGAAGAAGAAAAAGGAAGAAAAGGAAAGAAAAGGAGAAAAAGGAAAAGGAAAAAGGGAAAAAGAAAAAGAGAAGAGAAAAGAAATGAGATCCAATCCTCACTTCCGGGATCCAAAAACTGTTCCGCCGAAAACGATATAAAAACATAGAACGACTAAAATAAATTAAACACTACATCAAATAAATAAATAAAAACCAAGAAAATATTTTAAACATAACGTCAAGCTAAAATATATTAAATAACTAGTAAAAACCAACTATTAAATTTTAAATCCAAAAACGAGCTAAAATAAATTAAACAGCAAATTTTAAACTCAAAAGCAAATAAAATCCAATTAAAATCTGATAATTAAAATAAAAGCACTATAATATTAATTAAATTAAAACCACTCCTTCAGTGAAAATACACGTAAAAACGGGGTGTCACAGCCAAAACCAGCAATTTCAAAGTATGGCAGGAGATCCAAATGTCAAGAAAGTCAAGGCTATTACAACCTTGAGAAGTGGTAAGGTGATCGGCATCCCAGATCAAGAGATAGAAAATAATGGAAACATTTCTAAACCTCCTTCTGAAAATGAGGTACATGATCCTTTGGAATCTAAAAGTGTCCCAAGCACTACACTTGCACCTTTTCTTCAAAGGTTAATCCCTTTGCACAAAGATAAGCATCACGCTGAAATCCTTGAAATTTTTAAGCAAGTTAGGATAAATATACCATTGTTCGATGTTATTCAACAGATTCCTACCTATGCTAAATTTTTAAAGGATTTATGCACCGTAAAAAGAAAATTGAATGTGCAAAAGAAAGCTTTTCTTACTGAGTAGGTTAGTGCTATTATCCAAACCAACACTCCTCCCAAATACAAGGATCCAGGATCCCCTACCATAGTTTGCATGATAGGGAACTTAAAAATAGGCCAAGCATTATTAGACTTAGGTTCAAGTGTGAACTTATTGCCTTATAATGTTTATGTTCAGCTTGGATTGGGTGAGTTGAAATCTACTTCTATCACATTGCAGTTGGCAGATAGGTCTATAAAGATTCCTAGAGGTGTTGTGGAAGATGTTTTGGTTCAAGTAGACAAATTCTACTATCCAGTAGACTTTGTCGTACTCGACATGCAATTGACTAATCATTCTACTTTCCAAGCACCGGTTATCTTAGGAAGACCTTTCTTGGCCACTTCTAATGCACTCATAAATTGTAGAAGTGGAGTTTTAAAATTGAGTTTTGGAAATATGACCTTGGAGCTAAATATTTTTAATCTTTGCAGGCAACCGCAAGAAGTTGAAGAAGTTCATGAAGTGAATTTACTGGAAAATTTCATTGATGACAATTCTGCACATTACTTTCAACTTATTGATTCTTTAGAGGAATTTGAAGAAGATTTGAAAATAGTTGATAATATTAATGACTCATCTCTTGTTTCCTCAATAGGTCAGCAAGTTACACCACCATGGAGGCCAAAATTTGAGCAACTTCCACCATTGACATCAACTCTCAAACCTTCGGAGGAGCAATCCCCAACTTTGGACTTCAAACCTCTTCCATTGGAGTTGAAGTATGCTTTCTTAGGACCACAAAGCACTTTCCCTGTGGTAATTTCTTCTCACTTAACTAGTGAACAAGAAGATAAATTGCTAGATGTGCTTAAGAAGCATAAAAAGTCTATTGGATGGACAATGGCTGATATAAAAGGTATAAGTCCCTTGGAGTGTACCCATAGGATTTATTTAGAAGATAATGCAAAACCTTCTCGGGAAATGCAAAGAAGGTTGAATCCCACAATGAAGGAAGTGGTTAAAAATGAGGTGTTGAAATTGCTTGATGTGGGTATCATTTACCCCATCTCGGATAGCAAGTGGGTAAGTCCCATTCATGTAGTTCCAAAAAAATCTGGGCTTACCATTGTTAAAAATGATCAAGATGAATCGATTCCTACAAGAATTCCTACTGGTTGGCGCATGTGTATTGATTATAGGAAGTTGAATGCCGCCACTAGGAAAGATCATTTTCCTTTGCCTTTCCTTGATCAAGTGTTAGAAAAAGTCGCTGGACATGCTTTTTATTGTTTCTTAGATGGGTTCTCCGGTTACTATCAATTGGAAATAGCACCAGAGGATCAAGAAAAGACCACCTTTACTTGTCCCTTTGGTACTTTTGCTTTCAGGAGAATGCCTTTTGGTTTATGCAATGCACCAGCAACTTTTCAAAGATGCATGCTTAGCATTTTTTCTGACATGATTGAGAACACTCTAGAAGTGTTTATGGATGATTTTTCTGTATTTGGTGATTCATTCGAGGTTTGTTTAACCAATTTACAAGCTGTTTTGGCCAGGTGTGAAGAGAAGCAGTTGCTACTTAATTGGGAGAAGTGCCATTTCATGGTGCAACAGGGCATTGTTCTAGGACATGTTGTTTCATCTAGAGGACTTGAAGTAGATAGAGCAAAAATCGATTTGATTTCTAAACTTCCTACACCTAAGTCAATGAAAGACATTAGATCTTTTCTTGGGCATGCGGGTTTTTATAGGAGATTTATCAAAGACTTTAGCTCTACTTCTAAGCCTCTATGTAAGCTATTGATGAATGATGTAAAATTTGATTGGACACCCGAGTGTCAAGAAGCTTTTTGTCGGCTTAAAACTTTGCTAACCACTGCTCCGATTCTTCAACCTCCTGATTGGTCACTTTCTTTTGAAATCATGTGTGATGCAAGTGATTTTGCTATAGGAGCTGTTCTTGGACAGCGTAAGAACAAACTTCCTTATGTCATTTACTATGCAAGTAAAACTTTGAATTTTGCTCAAAAAAATTATTCTACTACTGAAAAAGAATTACTTGCTGTAGTATTTGCTTTAGAGAAGTTTCGTGCATATATTCTTGGTTCTCCTATAGTCATCTTTACTGACCATGCAGCTCTCAAGTATTTATTGACAAAGAAAGATGCAAAACCAAGGTTGATTAGATGGATACTTTTACTCCAGGAGTTCAATATCATCATCAAAGACAAGAAAGGAGTAGAGAATGTGGTAGCCGACCATTTGTCTAAGCTCACAGTTGCTGAAACTGAACAACCAACACCTGTTCTTGATTCTTTTCCTGATGAACATCTTATGTTAGTTGAAAATGTGCCTTGGTTTGCTGATATAGTTAATTTTCTGGTGACAGGACAAACACCACCTCATTGGAGCGCTCAAGATATACGGAAATTCATGCATGAGAGGAACTTCGGAGGGATGCTTATGATAATTCTAAGCTGTCCAAGGAACGCATGAAGTCTTTCCATGATAAGCATATTCAAAGAAAATCATTTGAGCCTAATCAACAGGTTTTACTCTACAATTCTCGACTTCATTTGTTCCCTGGCAAGTTAAGATCCCGATGGAGTGGCCCCTATTTGGTTAAAACAGTCTTCCCTCATGGTGCTATTGAGGTTGTCAATCCTCAAAATGGAAATGCTTTTAAGGTTAATGGTCAAAGGCTCAAGCCTTTTATTTCTAACTTTGCACCTGAGGAATCTACTCTACATTTGCTTGATCCTAATTGATGGTTCTGGATTTATCCAGTTCTTTTCATTGTTTTATTTTGTTTTTTAGTTTTTATTTTTATTGCATTCTTTTCAAAGCTGTTCAGGTACTTCCTTTTCCTCTTTCCTTCAGCTTTTCTCTGAATTTTCGGTTCTTCTTTTAGTTGTTTTACCCCTTAACTGCTCTCTTTGTGTAAATTCCTTCATTTCTCTTGCATCATTGAGGACAATGCTACAATCTAGTTGGGGGGTGGAAGAGAATTTATTTCTCTGTTTGCATGCCTTAGACATATTTTGATCCACCTTGGGGAATACTAGTAATGAGTTGAAAGCAGATTAAATTTCTCATTCTTGAATTTTACATGCAGGAAAGTGTTAAAAAAAAAATTTTTTTTTTTGAGGTCATGGAACATGTGGAATGTAGTGCAAATATGAGTATATGTCAAAGAGGGACTTATCCATTTTATTTAGTTATTAAACCAAGGGAAAGATGTTAAGAGTTTTGCTTAAACACACACAACACATGGAAGGCCTAGAAAGACTACATTGAGTCATTATTGGTTGATTTACACTTCAATTGTTTGAGACTCTAATGAACCATATCCTAATGGCTTAGGAAGAAATCTGAATTAAATGAGAAAAGGGACAAGCCAGGGATCAAGACAAAAACAAAAAAAAAAAAACAAAAACAAAAACAAAAAAATTACATTTGTGTATTGGAAAAGGCTGCCTATTACCGGGGTCCTTACCACAAAAAAAAAAAAAAAAAAAAAAAAAAAAAAAAAGAAGAAGAGTAGGCACCTTTCAAAGCGTAATAGCGTAAAAGCTGCCACTACAATGGTTTTGAATTAGAGTAAGACCATGTGATTTTCTCAGATTGATTGTTGTGATTGAAACTGTTAATGTCTTTTGGTAGTCGATCTTGGAATTCTAACCCCATTTCCATGCACTTGAAAGAAAGCAAGCTTTGCTAAATGTAATTCCCTTGGTTGATTAACTAAATTGTGTATAAATCTCTCAGTTGATACAAAATTCAGATTAATCTATCTCCAATGTTCTTAAACTCAACAAATCTATTTCATGGCATGTGATTCTCAGATTTTCTCAAGTTGGTAATTTCACCTTTGCATGAATTCATTCGCTTTATTTGCTAGAGTCTAGCAAACAACTAGTTGGGGGGTGTGATGAAGCACTAAAACTGCATGATTAAGTTACTTAAGTGAATAAATTGTTTAATAAAAAAATGATTTAAGTACTTAATTATGCAATAGATCACAATACTTGAGTCAATTGATAATTCTGACATTCTTAGTGCTTTTGAAGATTTATAATGCAATTATTTCACATGAAAATAAATATTTGAATTTTATTCCTCTTATAACAGGAAATGTTTGGAAGAGAAATGGAAGAATAGAGAAAAGCCCAAAGAGCGAGGTGTGGAAGAATGTGAGAAGAAGAGTAGATGAATTTTGAGACTAAACATTTCTTAAATATCGGGCTTGATGGGCTTGCTAGTAGCTAGACATCTGGTTTGAGAGATTGAGGGAGTGCTGGGCTTCGAGAGATTGAGAGAGAGATCATCTATTTTGAGCTGAGTGGTAGTCACGGATGCAACTCAACACACAACAGCAGCACATGCAGAAAAAGAAAATGGCAGCTAGAACTTACACGCACATGCAGGGAAAAAAAAAAAGAAGCAGCAGCTTCACATGCAGCTCACCGATGTGGAAAGTTGAAAGCACATGCAGAAGCAATTCACACCTGGAAACAGCAATGCAGATCACATGGACAACACCTGCAGAAAGCAAACTCAAAGGAAGTCAAAACACATGCAGCTTATACTCAGCACAAAGAAAAGTCTTTTACGGCAAGCAATCAGCACATGCAAAAAAATAAAACACAAATGCAACAATTAAACAATCACGGCAGATGCATCACTCGGATAGCAGTGCAGCAAACCGAAAATGCAGAAATCAAAAGCATAAAACGTTGGACAGCTTACACATGCAGACAATGAAGAAACACAAAGCAGAAAATAAAAGGAAAGCAAATCACATGGACATCAACTCATCAACTAGCACATGCAGTAGAAACATGCATCAGTCACAGGAAAGAAAAGAAAGAAAACAAGCTGGAACTCAGACCAAACACATGCACATGCAGCAAATGAAGGAGCAACTTGGAGAAAGCAAAGCAACTCACGGCACCTTCACCTCAATACAGAAAAGTCAATTAGAACATGCAGAAAATGGCAAGCTGGAATTCACGGATGGAAAAAGAAAGTAGCAGCTCACACATTGCATAAATCACGGAGTCAAAATAAATCAAGCAGCACATGCAGGCCTCTCACTCGTAAAACACACAGCAACCCACGGACAACATCTATAAAACCAACGGGAAGAAGCTTAGGATGGGAGACTTGTTTTTCTTTTCTTTGGGAGGAGTTTTTAGTTTTAGACAGATATTGTTTTTTTTTTCTGCAGTTTACGGAAGCAGCAGGGGGCATTTATTTTTTTCTTGTTCTTTTCATTCCTTTTGCTTAAGAGCATGGCAGCTTTGAATTATTCTCATGTTAATTTTCTGCTATTTTTCTTTCCTGAATTATCTCTCTTTCAGTCGGCAGCTTCCTTCTTTGTTTCATTTTCAGTCTTAAGTTTATTTTTTTTGTGGAAGACGTGTTCTACTTGTTTCGGTCTTAAGTTCTACTTATTTTATTTTCAGTATTGGTCTCGTTTTGGTAGAGGAGATTCGCTCGCTTTTATTTTTTTTCATTCTCGTTTTTTTATTTACGATTACTTCGTTTAGCATTTTTTTCTTTCTTTCTTCCTTCGTCCAGTTTAACATTTAATTTACTTTACTTTCCGTTTTCATTTTCAACTTGTTCTTGGAAAGTTTAGCTTTAGTTATCTTTCGTTCGGTGTTATTCATTTTTTTTATTATTTCTTTTTACAGATTTTACCATGACTCCATTTAGATTTATTTTTGTTACTAAAAATATAATGTATAACTAATTTCTAAAGCTTGGGTTGTGGAATGAGATTTAATTTATTTTAGATTCTAGTTTGATGCAATATTTTGTTGTTTAATGTTTATTTCACTAAGTTATTAGTCGGATTCAAATGGAAAATAGATTGCGGCTCTTGCTCTTGTTTTGTTGTTGACGTAAGGCACAACAAAAGCTTGAATTTATCAAGGTTTCTTTCGATTGATTATAAATATAAATTTGGCTAGTAAATTAGAGAATTTCTTGAGAAAATATTGCAAAAACTTGAGCTTAATTTTTATCTTCCGAATATCAATACCTTGACTGGATTGTTAATCGAGAAATTATCTAGAATCCGAAATAAAAATAGAATCTCAAATCCAACCCAAGTGTTAATTAATTTACTTTTTTTATCAGAAACTCTTATTTCAATTTCGATTATTTTTTTTTTCATTGCATTTTAATTTTATTTTCATCTCTCATACTTGAATCATCTGTTACTCACAAATCCCTTATATGCTTTGATAACCCATTGTCCCTGTGGAATACGATCCTGGACTTATCCTTGATACAACTTGACACTTCTACACTTGGAAGCACATTCGAAACCGAGTCACCAAGTCAACAAGGGCTTGGCCCATGTGCCCATCAAGGTTGTCTAACTTGGGGGATGTAGGCGGCGACACTGACTTTGGAGAAACAGAGGGTGTCTCCGCCTCCAAAATGGGGTGGACATTGGAATCAATGGCCATATCTAACCCACATTGTCGGCCACACCCTTAGCATCTTTAGTGAGGCAGTTGGCAGGCGCCTTACCCTCAATTTGGTGAAAGCGCTTCTCAAGAGTTTTGGAAGGCAGGGAAGAAAGATTTTCCATGGAAAGGGGCTTCACATCCTTCAATTTACTCCCTCTTACATGGGAACGGTCAGGTACAACAAGAAACCAATTTATGTTGATGGGAGTTAGGAGTTTCTCCATCCACAGGGCATTGTCATTGTCTTTAGCCCAATTATTGGATGCGATCACGTTCGTGGTCAGCTAGATCTATAAGGATCTTTTTGTCATCAGGGACCTTGCCCCAATTAGCCCGTATGGAAAAATCCCCAATTTTCATTTTAGAGGCTGGGAATTCCCAACCATTTCCAAAAATAAAGAAAATTTTATTTCGCCATGTTTGGCATTCAAATGGCGACTTTCAAAGTCAACCAAACGTTGGGAACAGACATGAAAACTACAGATGTTACCTAACAGCCCTTTCATAAAGTAGAAAGAAAGGAACTCGCAGGTAGTCAAGTCTAGGTACCTTTCCCTCAAAGGTTCTAGAACCATGTGGAACACTACACATGAGCATAAAAGCACACAACAAGTGTGTGAATGGAGTTGGTTAGGAGTCAATTAAAGAAGACTAAAAACGTTGCGAACAAGGCGACAAAATAGGAGGCGCAAACCGTGCGTCAGATCACAAACAAGAAGGGAAACTCTCCCTAAAAAACCCTCCTCGTCGATAATGCTCTCGGAGGGAATAATGAGATTCACAAAATCAGGAATGCGACACGAAACCCTTAGCTTTGTCAAGTCTCAGGCGATGAGCGTAGAGCGCCATGTGAACCCTTCAAAGAAAGGTGGAGTCTGACCATGTGAATATTTGGGCACATAATGGGAAGAAACCCTGGAAGGGGTTTGGGAAAAAGCGTAGGAAGAACCATGGTAAACTATTTGATGTTTAGATTGGAGGAAACAAGGTCAAGAGAGTGAGAGGTTGCAAGTCTCTTTGGAAGCTTTAGGATGCAAAGAGAAAATGAAAGAACTCGAGAAGACGGAATAACCCAAGAAAATGAAAGAGGTAAGAGAAAGAAAGCATTGATGAGAGATTCCTGGGAAGGCAAACAATTGACAATGCCATTGGTTATCATTTTGAATAAAAATGAAAATGAGGAATAAAAGCGGAACAGTTACAGAGTACGTGTGTCATGTCTCTAACATACCAGAGAGTTAAATCTACAACAGCTCGCACCCTAGTTAGCCTAAAACCCCAGTGGGGTATGATCTCTGGGGTTACCATCTGTCTCAAGCTAGCGGAATATGAGGAAAGCATGAGCTGGTGAATTTTCCATGTGTTGGCATGAAGGAAATTAGCGGGGTAACTAAAAGGGATAGTTAGAGACTCAAAGGAATAAGTCCATATACTAAAAAGCCCATGTCTGAGGAGCCATAGGCTGAACTACAAGCCCAAGAATTGGTCTTGTTGATAGGTATTATAGATAATAAGAGTAGATATTACCTTCGACTGATGAGGAAGGTAATCACTCCACTTTATACAAAGAGTTTTCAAGATACACTTTAGAGTTTAGTCGTTATCACCATCATCAATACACTACTATAAATAATACCTAAATGTAACACATTTACTACATAGATTAAGATACTTATATTGAGATTACTTCTCTCTAACTTAGGCATTGGAGTTCCACTCGACACCCCATGACGTCCTCTTATTTCATTGCAGGTTATCCGTGTTGTTAGTAGTGTGAAACACGTTCTTAATAAGAATATATATATATATATATATATATATATTTTTTATAAAACATACTGCATTTATTAATAACAGACATTACAACTTTGACTTGAAACATATATTACAAGTCAACTACAATATTAATAACTCTCCAGTACACAACTGTGACTGACATGGTCTAGTCCATGCTACAAATCTTTACAGACCACCATCTGAGAGACAGTACAACTCTATACCAGACAGAGTTAACAAACTCCAAACTATGTCTAAGACAAAGTAGACGACACATTCTATAGACAAAAGTCTAAAAGATTTTTTTATTTTTTATTTATTTTTATTATTCTAAAACAAAAGATATAATAGAAATTAAAAATATATAAGAAAAAATTAATTACTTGCTAAGGATGCGTTCAACCTCTTTCTCTCTCAACTTTTTTTGGTTATTTTCAACCTCCATTTACATTTTTAAATAAATACTATCCTTTTGTTGCTCAGCCTCTGTTTGTTTACATTATTAAAATGAGATGCCGAAAAAGAAAGAAATAGACGTTCGAAAGAGAGACACCGTTGGAAAGATACAGTGATAAAGGTATTTGAGTCCGAGAGTTAAAAACGAGGAATAGTGGGAGATCCTGCGGTGAGAGATGTGTGAGGAGTCCAAAGCGTTTAGACATAAATTGATGCCCACTTTATGTGTTAGTCGTTTTTGTAAAACTTGGACGCAGATGTAACAAAAATGATTTTTTATAAAAATAAATTCATAATATAAACTGATTTTGTGTGATTTAAAAAATTTACTTTACAACAAAAATATTTTTATATTAATTTTAAAGATCTATTATATTAAATTACATTACTTTGTAAATCTATTTTTGCATAATTCTATTATGATTACAACATTTTTCTTAAAGAAAAGGACATTTGTTATGAAACTTATGAATTTCATTAAAGGTTACAGCGATATATATAGGAGTACAAAGATTACTATGCATCGTCATATTTGACGGCTAGCTAAAAGTGGTCATACAATTTATTTTACAACACTCCCCCTTTGGATGACCACATATAAAGAATATGCCTCGTTAAAACCTTGTCATGGAAAAACCCAGTGGGAAAAAAACCAATGACGAAGGAAAAAGAGTACAATATTCTGTATATCGCCAAGTGCTTTAAGATTGCCTCATTAAAACCTTGCAAAGGAAAACCCAGTGGGATAAAACCTTAGCGAAGGAAAAAGAGTACAATCAGCACAAGTCTTTAAAACTTTACTCCCCCTGAAAAGTGTATGATAATATATCTTCAATTCTCCGCATTCTAATGTTCTGCACAAGCTTCTTAAATGTTGCAGTTGGTAATGCTTTAGTGAATAAATCTGCCAGATTATTACTTGACCATATCTTCTTGTCATCAATTTCAACTTTCTTCTCATGAATTGCAATGATCTTCTTGTGTGGATCTGATAGATAACTCGCATCTGTATATCCATCTAATTGTGGACTTGATCCAAATAATCACATATTCAGGGCTTCAATTGAACTGGAGATAAGGTACTTCAGGACCAAGAATTTCTCCATCGTCTTCAGGACGAAATGGATTTTTCTGCTCATCAAATTATCGAGCAACCATTGGAGTAATCAGGACTTTATAGTGAAATTCACCATATTGATCCGAGATCATTGAATTCACTACTCTTCTGGAGTTCTTGTAAATAACATAATTACTAGAGGAGTTATCAAAATTAAGCCGCAAACCTCTATATTCAAAAACGGTGGCCATCTTTTTAGGCCAGACAAGCATCGCGGGATTTTACAGTTCTTATGTACCTGTCAGGCGCCGAAAGGCTATAATGCTACATCTGCTATCAGGCGCCGCAGGGCTATGATGCTACGCCTCGTCTCTTGTAGAGAGATGCTTCACGAGGGATGCCGTGAATCAATAGAGGTGCTTAGTTTTTCTCTATAAAAGAGATGTTCAGATCATCTTCATTCGCATCTCATCTTCTTCACTTTTCTGTAATCATACTGCATTCTTACTCTGCAATTTCTTTCTGCATTTTTATTCTGCAATCTCTTTCTGCATTCTTTTTCTGCAATGGCTCAGCAATCTTCTCATGGCCAATATATAAGGTATTATGCACCTAGCTCATCAGCTGTTCCTGCTTCTACCACAGGTGCTAATCTGACTAATAAGTCAGATGTTGAAGCTATCTATGAGCTTGTAAATCTCGGTGCCCATTACTCTTCAACTATTTATGCATTTTCTCAGCGACTACAATCCAAACCTTATGATTTGGACAAACTCCATGAGAAAATTTTTATCCTTCAGCGACTTCTTCAGGAGTCTAACGTGAAGATAGAATCAATAAAGCAAGAGAATAGGAAATTAAAATCTCTGCTTAAATCTTCTTTTAGATTGCCTACTCCTTTAGACAGAGATGCCATGCAGATTCTTGAAGAACAAGAGCGTTTAAAGAATGAGGCGAAATGTCTCAAATTTCTGTAATTTTTGCTTCAAGATAATAAAATTTCACAAATATTCATATTTGTGTATCTATCTTCTGGTAGATATTCTGGATGCTTTATTTTATTTCTCATGCACATTTATCTCCCCCTTGAAACCGAAAGGGTTTTATATTTCAAATATGTGCAGTTCTTCTGAACTCTTCAGGAGTTTCAAGAAGATTTAAATCATCAACCGCAATAATAACAAATCCGGAATCTCTTAATAAAAACACATGGGTATATTGGATTACTTTCAAATCTTTCTTTCAATAAATATTCACTAATGCATTTATACCACATGTATCCGGATTGTTTTCTGGATGTAACCAGATAACAAGCTTAAAGCATTTTTATATCCTTCAGGGATTTTCATATATATTTCTGGATGTATTCAGATTAGAAGCTTCAGGCATTCTATATCCTTCAGGGATTTTCATATATATGCATTGGTCTAATGACCCATATCAATATGCAGTGACCACATCCATTAACTGCATATCCAATATTTTTGTAACTACCAAATTAGTCAAAAATCTGAATGTGATTGCATCCATAACAGGAGATTATTTTTCCTCATAATCAATCCCTGATTTCTGCAGTTTTCATGAGCTCTTCTGGAGCCTCATAATCAATCCCTGATTTCTATAGTTTTTATGAGCTCTTCTGGAGCCTCATAATCAATTCCTGCTTTCTGCAGTTTTCATGAGCTCTTCTGGAGCCTCAATGACATTTAAATTATCTATATAAACTGCAATAAAATATAATATAAATACTGAAAATATATGAAAATAGTATGTTCCACATACGTTTAGCTTGCATTAGATCATATAAGGATTTTAAGACTTGATAGAATATGTACTTCAGGACTATATGCTTCTTGCATACCCAAATTCTTGGTAACTATCAAGTTAATACAAATCTCAATATGATCTTTTTAACTTCAGAAATATATCAATATTATTTCTGCAGGAAATATATTCGTGATTTATATATCACATTTTCATTTCCTTTATACAAATACCCACTGATATTCAACAAGCATCACCTCATAGGTGTTTGGATTTCAAGTCCATATGCATCACATGATAACAATTCTGCAGGAATTGTTTATTTCTATTTTGGCCAATATTTTACGTCGGTATTCTTCGACGGTTCTGAGCTCACTTTCTTTATTACTTCTAGTAATATCAAATGTCATCTTATATGAAAATACGTTGTCGATAACGGTTTTATTTCTCTCCATAATTTCTCATTTACTCATGAAATGTAATATCGAGATCTCATTATTTTCAGGTACCTGTCCCTCTTCAAGGGAAGACATTTCATGAAAACCTCTTCAGGAGGTACTCTTCAGGAGTATTATACTCTTCAGGAGTTTTCATTATGAGAGAATTTTAGATGGACTTTATTGCTTGTTTTGTGGGTATGGCCTCTTCAGGAGCACCAAATTCTTTTCTTTATGCTTTTCTCTTTCCGAGATGCTTTATCATTTGTATCAATAGGTCTCACATGCTTTCATACATGTCTTATGTTCATTAGACTGCTAAATTTCTTAATTGCCCTGCAGGGACTTCAATCCTCACTGGGATTTTAGCAGCTAGAATATGAGACCTTTTATCTTATTGCATCCATACATTAATTATCATATGAACTTCCAGTTCACCTATGATAATCATGATAACGTCGAATTATTTCATCTTATTTGCTTCTAGCAAATTTTTCTTTCCACTTCTGGTGGTAAAACTTTCTTTCCACTTCTGGTGGTAAAGCTTTATAGTAAAAGAATCTTCTGGTTCTTTTATGGACGTCCATATGAAAATCATTCGACTTATCATAATTGATTTTGGATGATCAAGATAATCATGAAAAGATACAAATATTTTGAATCATATCACTTTTGATTCATCAACATAATATCATCTCAAAGAGAAAACTGATAATATTTTTAATAGGAGCTTCTGGCTCGAAATCATTGAAGTACTATAAATATATTCATCACCACGTCCAATCTTTTGGATTCTTTGAAAACAATTCGTCATTCTCTTCTGGGAATGATATAAATCCAATTTCATTCACTTCAGGGAATGATGTGAAACTAGTAGGACGTGGCTCATGATTTCTTATCAAAATCTCATTATTTTGCTTAGCCACTACAAAATCAGATATAAATTTAGAATATATTATGAACTTTTACACTCGATATTGCTACTTCAGGAGCACATTCGAGGCGTTCATTTTAAACATATATTCTTTAGTGGTTTTTCTCAACACACTTTCAATTATGCAACTTCAGGTGCATAAATCATAATGAGCCTTTTGGTACACATATTGCTCATTTAAATTATCTCACAGAATCAATAGATCCTTTATTATGAGATATTCAATAAAATTATTGATTTAGAACAATCCTTCAGGGATGTTCAATTTCTATTCCGAGATAAATTTCATCATCAATAATTCATAACAAGTAAAAATAAATAGAACTTGTATGAAAACTATATGAATAATCATAAAATTTAATAAAATAATAATAATAAATATAATTTTAATACTCACTTTACATATCGTGCTGCCCATGTGAATTTTCATATATTCACCAAGTTAAAATAAAAGACCACTTATAATTTAAGAGAGCCTTACCAAAGATTGCCCATCGCGATCACCAACTTGCATGCATGGGCCCAAAAAAAAAAAAAACAAAACTTGCTGTCAGCTCACAAAAATGAAATTCAAAGAATTTGATCAAGCCACGTCTCCTCAGACACAAAATGGGTCCTTTTGTAGCAAATTTGACTTTTTCCTAAATTGAAAAAAAGTTATCTCATGCGTCATCATCCTCCATTGTCATCTCGATGGACATCTCCATTGGCACTTATTTTTCAGATGTGTCAAAACATCTGACAGTATCTTATAACCACTAAGCTCTTCTTGATTATTTTTCATCTGTAGCTGGGACCACAACTTTACTTTAAAGCAAATTAGGTAGATTAAGCAGAGGGGCATGTGCAGCCCCACGAATTACTTCTTGACCGAAGTGACCTTTTTACCAACCCCACCAAAGCACCAAACCTCTACAGTTGTTCCTAAAAGAAGATGCCTCCATGTGTCGACGCATGAAACGTGGAAAGCATGAACGCACTGTGGTAAAACCATCAGCTGCAAAACCATCAGCTCAAACCATCAGCTCGTTACCGTCCATGAACTCTCCCAGTCCCAGCAAAGCTCAAGTCTTCCCCAGCACCAAAGCCATCTCCCAAAACACTTCGTCTATACGTCTACAACTTCAAGCAGCCTACGAGAAATGTCAGAAACCAATGCCTGCCCTCAGCTCCTGTCGCTATACGTTGGCAGATGGGTTCGTCTCCTATCTGGCGCACCATGGAAAAGCAAGAGGGTGTACCAGATGATGAGAGGAGAGGAACGGCGAGGATGGAGACGAAGCGGTTGATGCCGGAGCACTGGTCCGGGGAGAAGATCTTCCACCAGCGGACGGACCCGTAGGCCAAAATCATAGCCACGTACAGAGGGATCACCGCCGTTAGGACGGTGTAAAGGTCGCCCCAGCTGATCATCTTTTACTATTTTCAGATCAGTTAGTTTCCAGGAAAGGTGTGGGCGAGAAAACGTGGGGAAAGCGAAGGTAAAGAAAAAAATTAAAGAAGGAGATAGATCAGATCTGGGTTGGTTCTTCGGTGGCTCAAAGCTGAGATCTGGATCTGAGGCTCGGAGACCATAGCGTCATTATAGACACAAATCTGATGCTTAGCCGTTCCATAGCCAAAACCGAACTTGCTAAAAAACCGATTAAAAATAATTTAAGCTACCCGTATCAAAATAATCCGAACCAATCTTGCGATTGGTAAGATACAGAGTATTGAAAATAATAATATCCAAGATATTAGCTACACAGAGGAATAAGAAGAGAAAGGTTCGAATGGAAGAACTTCTCCCACAAGGGGGCGAAAGAGAGATCAGAGTTGGTGAGGAAGAGTCGCAGCGAGAGAGCATATCGTGCTGATAACGTGTTATGAAACTTATGAATTTCATTAAAGGTTACAGCGATATATATAGGAGTACAAAGATTACTATGCATCGTCATATTTGACGGCTAGCTAAAAGTGGTCATACAATTTATTTTACAACAACATTCAATTTATGGCTAATGTTGGCCATCACTTTGGACAACTTGAGAGCCGGTTTAGATACATAGATTCAAACTATCTCATATCCTATAATAAATAAATTTAATATTTTTAAATCTTAAAACAAAATTAATATTAAAAAATTATATTATAATAATATTTTATTTAATTTTTTATAAAACATATAATCTCATTTAAACTATATAATAAAACGAGACTTGAGTTAACCACATGTCACTTTTAAAGGGTTATTGTGGCCGTCAATAGTGGCCAACCCTTTGGGCCAGGGTGGTTGGTTAGCCATAGGGTCACCCGTAGTGGGGGACCTCCTCGTTTCATTTCTCTTTATTTATTGATTTTTTTTATATTTTTTAGTTGCTTAATTTTTTTCACTTTTCTAATTTTATTTTATTATTTTTACTGTTTTGATTGTCTTTTAAATAACTACTTTTACGAAATTTTCTTTGTTTTTAATTTTAATTTTTTATATTAAGTTTATCTTTTTAATTATTATTTTTGTAACTTATTTTATATTCAAAATTTTAAATTTTCTTGTATTAAGTCATGCTGACATGACATGTGCCAAATTCATACTAAATTTCTTATATAAAGATTTTACTTACCATTCTTACACTACCTAACACATTTAATTTTTTATTTTTTTAATTTTTTTAATAAGTATGTGTTGTAAGAATACCGATCTATTTTTATTATTATAAAAAATTTTTTACTACTCATCATCCAACATGTCATTATTTATTCTTTTAAAATAATATTATCTACAGTATTTTAAAAAAATATGATTTATTATTAAAAAATTAATTTTTTTAAATAAATATCATATTTATTCAAATTTTTAAAATCATTAGACTATGCTTAGACAATCGTCAAATACCATTTCTCTTCAAAATTTTCTTTTATAATACTCGCACCAGCACCGTAAAGGGCCAGGCACTTTCAACGGCAAACTCCGCCTGATTCGAAATTTCGAAATTCAAAAGAATCAAAACACCCCGTTTTTTTTTTTCAGAGGAGCGTCCTCTTCAACCGGACCCGCGTGGGTCCCACTCCATCCCCAGGTAACAAGAGGACCAGCGCTCTGCATTTCAAATTCAAATGCTTCCCTCTCTCTCTTGTGTTTTGAGGTTGTGGGACCCTGGAGTTGGCTTGTGGTTTCTTGACTTTCCCGCCTTAAAGGACATTGATTGGGTAATACATAAGTGTAATTCGGAAACTGATACAGAAATAGAAAAAAGGTAGTTTTACGTTATAAATTCCACTCTATTGGGTTCCATTAAGATCACACACCAACACTGCAACACAAACGTTAGATCAAGAGATATTCAGAGAGAAAGTGAGAGAAGCAGAGCCATGGAGGAGTCATCCAAGGATCAGACCAACACTCCGCTCCCAGGTACTCTCTACCTTTGCTTCCATTCCTTTCTCTGTTTCTTTCCTTGTCTTTCAAGATTTCTTTTAATTATGGCTAATGTTTGGTTTGGGATCTCTTCATGGAACGCAGCAGGATCGGCAAAACAGAAGCTTCAGCGGTACCCGCTGCGGTCTGCTAATAAATCGAAGGAGGAAACATCTCCGGTGGCCGAATTGCCGAACCTTTCTACATCTAAGCGGTTCGTTTTCTTCTTTTTTCTTTTCCTTAATATCATTTTTGTAATTCACAATGTTTCTTGGTAATGGGTTTTTGATGATTTGATTGTCTGAGCACTCTTAATTTTCCTAGGCAATATAAAAATTTGATTTTAGATCCTTTTCTTTCTCTGGGCAATTTTAGATCATTTTAAGTGATGTATATGATGTGTTTCGCTAAACTATGTCCATTGTATTAAGCACATAACACGTTTTCCCATACCAAATTCCAATCCTTGGATATTTCGTTTTGAACCATTTTCAAATTTTGTGTGCAGTAAATGTAGTCTCAACCAATATATGATGTGTTTCACTAAGCTATGTTCGTTGTACTAAACACAGAATGCGTTTTGACATCACAATTTTTCCGATATTTATTTTTGTGCCATTGTTAAATTTTATGAGCAGTAAGTGCTGTCTAAACCAAAAGCTTTGAGCCAAAACGGACTGATTTTGTATTTAAATTTTTCAGAGGGATTTCTACAGCAAGTGTGAGTAAAAGTGTTGGCGTTCTTGATCTCTCTATTAAGGACACGTCTGTTAAGCCACCTAGAAGGCTCTCCATTCCTGCCAAATCGACTGTCCGTCCTCCCCCAAAACTGGCTGGAAACATCACTCCAATTTCAGAGGCTAGGGGAAGAAGTTCTGCTACTGGTCAGGGGAAAAGTGATACACCTGTTTCAAATGTTTCCAGAACAACAAGCCGAAAGAAGTTCAGTGTTTTGTCATCAGCATCATACTGGATATCTCAGATTAAGCTCTCTGAATCTGCTGCTAAGCACTCAATTTCACTTGGCTTTTTTAAACTAGCCTTGGAGGCAGGATGCGAGGTATACCAATTTGCCTACTTTCCCACTCTTCCTTGCTTCTGAAATTGCACAATTAGACGCAGGTTTTAGCATAATTGTTGCAGAATCTACGTACAGAAATCAGTCTCCCAATTTAGTCAAAACGAAGTAGCTATCTAGTTTTAGTTCTTAGGATCTTATGATTGGAGGAATATTGACATAATGAACATAAAGATTGCTGTTTCAGCCTTGGGAATTGCAAATTTGATTGTTTTTATCTCTGTTTGATGCTTCAATGATTCTTATGTTAAGTGCCTTTTTTTTTTTTAAACATTGTGATGGTTAGCAGGTAAATTTTATGTTTAGAAACCTGGACCGATTATACAAACATTTGTACTAACAAAATGAATGAATGCTACATTATTCTCTTAGTTGTTTTATATGGATGCCAAGGAGTTTAGGTATTTGCTTATTTCATGATGCGTTTAAGAATTTAAAATCAGTCAATTATTTAAACTGACGATAAAATCAGTCAATTATTTAAACTAGACAAAGGGGTAGAGGCATGAGATACAATTTATTGCATATATAATTTTCGAAGCGTCTACTTTATGTTTAGTCATGTCATTGTATGGCCTTCATAGATTTGGCACTTAATAAAATTCCGTAGGTTTGAAACGATTTTATTATTTTTAATAACAAATGCACCTTTAATTCTTTCAACCTTTTTCTCTTTTTTCCCAAAGCCACCTCCTTCAACCACTTGAAGAGAAAAATACTCATCGTTTCTCTCAACTTTTCCTCTTCCAACATGTTGTTTGTTGTATTATTCTTTTAAATTAAGTAAATAGAATGGGAGTAAAGACTGCAGAGTTTTTCTTTAATGGAAAATAGAAAAACAGATAGGAAGTCATAAGTGTTGGAGCTTTCAGGAACCATGTGGTTCTGATTGGACAAAAATTTTCAAAACTACCCTTCATTTTCAACAATCTGAATAAAATAGCTTACAGTCTTGCACTTTATGCTATCAAATGGTCTTAATTTTTTATTCCTACTGCTTTTATCTCTCTTACATAGAAATTTTGAGTATCCCAAAATCGTTTTGTATGTGAACGAGTGTTCAATGTGTGCTTTTCTATTCAGTTCAAATTGTTATGGATGAAGTAAGATCGAGTGAATGTATATATGTTGATGCTTTCACTTTATCATATAAAATTAACTTATGATATTCTAACTTGACATATATTGTTTTATGCAAAAAAAAAAAAAACATTTTATGCAATTACATATTTTTTTTAAATTTTCATTATTCTTGTGCATCATGCAGATCTAGGACTAGTTTATTTAAAGGTGAAACTGAAGTGTTATGTACATAAATCCTGTCAGTATTGCAGGCACATTTGTGATTTTAAACTGTGTTTATATATACAGGGTGGATATTGGACAAGCACAGCTCCTTAATTCACTTTGTATTCCTTAAAGTTTATGCATGATTTGATTTTAAGCTGTTTCTTGTTTTTTTTTTCTCCTCACAAATAACTTTGGACTCAGCCTCTTCAACGAATGCGGGATGAGCTCAAGTTGTATGCTCAACGATATAATCTCAGTGAATATGGGGAGCCTTTGAAGGAATTATTTGAAAGGTATAATATCTCAGAAAGCACAGAGCAGTTGCAGGTCTCTGAAACCTATTCTCAGGTGCCTGAAGAGGGAACTCGATCATCTGACGATGATGTCCATAGCTCTTCTTCTACTGTGGGAACTAGGAAACTGAAGCCCAGGTCTTTGAACACTGATGCTACTCAAGCTTTGGAGCTAAGCAAATCAACCAAGCAGGATACTATTCAGAAGAAGAGTCGCACAATCGGGACTAGGGGATCTTTGAATAAGAATCCTGCCAATTCAAAGTCTGTTTCAGAGCCCGGGGATCGTAAATTGCCAAAGAAACCCGAGAAGCCAACTAAGCTTGAATCCAATAAAGAAAAGGACAAAATGAAGCAGGGAAAGAAATCTTCTGCTAAAGCAGGCAAGCATACATAGATGTGTTTTTTTTCTTTTTTACCTTTTCTTTTCAGTCTATGAAGACATACTTAAATTGATTGCATGACATGCTGATTGTGATTTGCTGTCTTTTACAGTTCGAGTCAGCACTTTGCCTGCTGAGAATATGCCCCAGGAAGAGGAGAACAAAGAAAATATGGTATTGTTATTCAGCATGCTTTTTCTCAGTTTCAACTTTTTCATCATTACTGAAAGCTTTATTTGTTTATTTGAAATGATTAAGTTTTGATTCCTGGGTTTTGTGTGTTCTTTGAATTTCTTCCAATCTGTACACTAATTGTATTGCTATTTACTACTGGTGAATGGTCAATATGTTTGGAGATGCATTTCATTCACGTTGTTAGGTCCTGTTGTGATTATTTTTAATAATTCTTCCCATCCTCTTCCCTCGTAGGATGCTCTCCCAGTAGAAGAGATCAGCTTGACCGGAGTCAGTTAGACATTCTGCGACAAAGTTCCTGAATTTATCATTCCTATTCTCTTGGGCTTTGTCTTCAGTGTTTTTTAAGTGAGGGCTTTTCTTTTGTATAAAAAAGTGATAAAAGTGAAAGTGTTTCAGTCTGGTGTGGACGATGTTTTTTTTATTTTTGTTTTATTGGGGATTTAATCTTTTGATTATCTGTCTAATATTACACAGTTACTGGTGAAACTGTATTTGAATTATTAAACCTATCTACTACTGGTTTAATATTTTGTAATCTGTTCATCCATAAACTTTGATTTGACATACTTTGTTTATAACAATGTGAAATACATTCTGATTGTCAAAAATCATCTGGGATGGTTTTGAAAAAAATTTTTAAGAGGACGAAATTCTCCACCCCAATCGGTTTGAACCGAACCGACCATTGTATTAAAGGTGTTACTCACATAACGAAGAAAAGCCACTACTAAATAAGTTACATTAGATTTAACTTGCATGGGAAAAAATTAGACAAACTTTGAAAAATCATCTACTAAAGAAAGATAGCAGCGCATGCCATGCATGAAAGGTAGTGGCTAGAATCTCATACCCTGTAAGAGAGATCTCTATTATTCCAGTAGAGAACTTTTATCAAACGGCTCAAGTGCAGCTTTATTTCTTCAATATGGTATCACGAGCCTAAACAGGACTTGCGTCCAGCTCCCTTCCCTATTTTCTTCTGGCTTCTTTTTCTTCCCTCCCATGGCATCATCTGATAAATCATCCCCCACAAACATCCTCAACACAGCCTCTCACATCATCACAATCAAGCTTACCATAGATAATTATGTTCTATGGAAAGCTCAGATTGTACCATTTTTACAGGGTCATCAATTATTCGGGTGTGTTGATGGCTCGTTTCCTATGCCTTACTGATATTCGTAATCCTGAGCATGCCAAGTGGGTTGATAAATTGATTATGTCCACACTTAATTCTTCTCTTTTTGAGTCGATGTTAGCGCATGTTCTTTACTGCACTACATCTTCTGAAATTTGGAATACTCTTCAAAGCCTCTTCGCTACAAAGTCTTCCGCTCATGTTGTCCATACTCAATATCAGTTAGCCACTTTGAAAAAAGGCCTTGAATCTGCTTCCGATTACTATAACCGAGCAAAATCTCTTGTTGCCACGTTGAGTGATACAGGACATACGTTGAGTGACTCTGAGTTCTCTATTTATCTTCTTGTGGGACTGGGTTCTGAATATGAGTCACTGATAGCCTCACTTATCTTCTAAATCATGAGTCTCGTATGTCTCATCAAACTCAAAATCTTCTTTCTAATACCACACGTGCTGCGCATAATACTACCTGTTTTTCTCCAAATACTGCACCCACTCGTGGTCAGTTTTCGCCTCGTGGAGGCAGACGAGGTCGATCTTCACCTTGTGGTTTCAACTCAAGACCACGACCTTTTTCTTCTCAATTTAATGCGTCTTCTCCTCGTCCAGACACTCGTCCTCAGTGTCAGGTGTGCCAAAAATTTGGCCACACAGCTTTGTCCTATTATCATAGGCTTACCACTCCTTACCCAGCTTCCCCCTCACTACCTCTCACATCAAATTATACTTCTCCCTCTCATTCACCTTCAACTGCCACTACCTGGTTCCCAAATACTACTACTTCACATCATTTTTCCTCAGAATTCAACAACCTCAACTTGGAGTCGACGCCATATCAGGGACCTGACCAAGTTTGCATCGCGGATGGCTCTACACTACCCATCCATCACCTTGGCATAACTCAAACGCCGACCACTTCTGGCAATTTCCTTTTGAATGACATTCTTTATATACCCTCCATTTCACGCAATCTCCTTTCTATGCGTCAGTTTTGTAGTGATAACTGTGTATTTTTTTTTTATTTTCACTCTGATTTGTTTTCTGTGAAGGATTCACGCTCCCAGGAATTACTCCTTCAGGGTCACGTTGAAGGTGGTCTATATGTGCCTTGTCGCCAACTGTCGAGACTTCCACCTCCTCCCCTCAAGCTTTTCTTGGTGTTCGGACTTCTGCACAACTGTGGCATTCGAGGTTGGGTCATCCCTCTCCTCGCGCCACATCACTTATTTTGCATTGGTTTAATCTTCCCCTCACTACTACTGCTTCAATAAGCCACTATCCCGCATGTTCCAGTGCTAAAGTGCATGTTTTGCCACCCCAGCCTTCTCCCTCACGTTCAACTCGACCTTTCTAGCTTTTGTTTCTAGACGTTTGGTGCCCTACCCCCTTGCCTTCCATGCATGGCATGCACTACTATCTTTCTTTAGTAGATGACTTTTCAAAGTTTGTCTAGTTTTTTCCTATGCAAGTTAAATCTGATGTAACTTCTTTAGTAGTGGCTTTTCTTCGTTACGTGAGTAAAATATTTAATACAACGGTTGGTTCGGTTCAAATCGATTGGGGTGGGAATTTTGTCCCCTTAAAAATAATTTTCAAAATTGTGGTATAACTCATCGGTTCACATGCCCACACCCTCATCAACAAAATAGGAGTGTGGAATGTTGACATTGACATATTGTTGAGACGGGTTTATCCCCTTTGTCTCATGTCATGCATCCGTTCCAGGAAATTATTGGGCCCAAGCCTTTCAAACCGCTACTTTTTTTTAACAAATTCCATGCCAACTCCTCTACTACAAAATAAGTCACTGTATGAAGTTTTAATGGGTCAAATCCTAGATTATAAATTTTTTAAAGTGTTCGAGTCCTCCTGCTGGCCTAATCTTCAGCCTTTTAATCAACATAAATTGGACTATCAGTCCAAGTCCTGTGTATTCATGGGCTATAGCCCTGATCACAAGGGATACATTTGCTTTCATCTTCCTACATGCCGTAATTACATCTCTAGGGATATAATATTTGATGAGTCCCTCTTTCCTTTTGCCTCTCAGCCCAATCCTTCTTCCACAACGATGGGCCCTAATATTCGGCCCTCTCTTTCTTCTCAGCCCACGTCACATATTCCTCTCATTTGACCTCAATCTAGCCCAACAACCCCTTTCAGCCCAACGGCCCCTTTCGTCCCACTCACTAATTCACACATGACCTAACCCACTTCATCTCTTAAGGTTGCTCCCGATTCTATCACTTCTGCATCTCCATTAGACTCATCAGTCGCCACTTCCTCTGCAGTTCCTTCTCGTGAAAATCCTTCTCTTCCTTCCATAGAATGCTCCTCTTCTTCTCATGACCAACTCTTGCCTTCTTCCACACCCTCACTTGTGGTAAAGGAAAACTGTGGTACAATCATGGACTCTTGGGGGTTACAAACAATATTCAATAAGACCCAAACCCAAAAGTCAAAATACTAGAGCCAAAACCTGAATACAAACTAGAGCCAGAAGCAACAAACAAAAATAAAACAAACGAACCTGCAACAAAGTACCTGCAAAATATAGTTAGTGCACAAAAGATAATAAAGCAAATCAAAATAAGCCAAGACAGAATAAAAACTGAGGACTGCACTATCGCCAGTCACCGCTACACTGGACCCTTGCATCAAAGAAATGGAAACATTTATCCACTCTAAGCAAACCATGCAACGGAGGAGGCACGTCTGTCATGTGAGTCCATTTAGCATCATGTTCCCTTACACCTTCCTTGTAAATATGAGAGACTGTGAAGTTCATCTCAGGAAGCAGAGCTTGAAGCTCCTCATAGTAGTCCTCTAAGTACCAGAAGCCGCATTGACCATGTTGCAACCAAGAAAGGATCCCTTGGAGTCAATTTCAATGTCTACCAAACGAAAATGCCTTTGCATGCAGTGCTTGATACCCTCCAACAAGGCCATCAGTTCAGCACGGGTACTAGAGTCATTGCCAAGATTAACAGAGAAGGCTAGTAGCAGGGAGCCATGCATCTCTCGAATCACACCTCGTGCCCCTGAAGATCCTAGGTGTCCGAGACTACTACCATCAGTGTTGAGTTTTACTCGATCCTGAGAAGGCCTTGTCCATGAAATGAATTGAATTTGATATTGTCGAGGTGGAATTGGAGGAATGTTTCAACTGTGTAAAATGTATCTATTAGCTTGAGTAAGCTTCTGCACCCTTGAAATGCCATGACTAATCACGCCAATCTAGTTTTTGATAGAATGCCACACTGCCTGAACCGAATCTAAAATGCCTTCCATACGCGCTGAGTACCTTTGCTCCTATAGTTTCCATGATATAATTGAAGGCAACAAACCTAGTATAATCCCAGTATGAGATGAATTGGAAGCACGCCGAAACCAGCTAAGAGTAGTTTCACGCCATGTTCTACCAATCAGCAAGCCCAATAAAGAACCACATTTCTTCAATACCTTAGTTGCAATCTCCCGAGCAAAGAGGACATAATTATGATCTTCATACCTACCTTGTTGGCAGCAGTCACATTTCGAAGTTAGAGGAATCACAATTCTTCTAATTCTATTATCCACAGCCAGAGCACCATGCTAGGCCTTCCACATAAGGACTAGAAATTTTTTTGGAAGCAAATTGTACCAAATCCACTTATGCCCTTCTGAAACAGAACCTCTAACCCGAATACACTCCCAAGCTGATTTAGTGGTAAACATACCACTCTCAAATTTAGTCCAGATTAACACATATGCTCCTTCTTTACTTTTAGCAAGTGCATTGAGGAGACTATCAGCTATTTCCATTCCCACCGTCCTATCTAATAAATCCACATTCAATCCATTGTCAAGACGACAATAATTCACTTGTAAAAGAGGTTGCTCACCCACAAGAAAATTTTCAGCAAGAGTCCCCTGATCCAACCACTTATCATACCAAAAGAAAACATGACCATCATTAATCTTCCATGTGGAGTTATTCAAAACGAGGGGAAGACAATTAACGATCATACGCCAAAATCTAGTACCCTTTTGAGGGCCTAATAGCAACAAAGATCTATTCCCAACATATTTGGAGAGGAAAAAATTAGCCTAGAGAGAATCCTCATGCATCAGTTTCCATGCAAATTTTAAATGGAGGGCTCTATGCATATCATCCAAATTTCTAATTCCCAAACCCCCTTTTGTAGTTGGATGATAGATTTGATTCCAAGCAACCCATTTTTGCTTTCCTCTTCCTTCACTTTCTCCCCAAAAAAAAAAAGAACTCAACAACCGATTTAAAGAATAAATGATGGCTTTGGGAACTTGCAAAACTGCAAAAGAATGCAATGTGATGTGAACCCCAATCGACTCGCTTTGAGACCCAACAACAATATTGGAAAACCAACCCAAGAAAGCCAAACTCAAGTCTATTGGATGGAGGAATCTAGACCCGATGAGAAATCATTTCAAGAACCTAGATTATATGAAAATCTAGATCCGTTAAAGAACCCGTCTCAAGAACCCAGATTACAAAAGAAGAACGCCACAAAGGTTGTGATTTACCTTTGATAAGTTCAAACGTTCAATCAAGAATAAGAGGAGATAAACTCAACTCGCAATGAATAAAATTAATCAATTTCAATAATGTCTTTTCTCTCAAATGAGGTTACAAGTGGTTTAAATAAACAATTTTCAAAACCCTAAAGGAATAGTGTCGTGGGTACTGTAGCGTGAACAGTGTCGCGCTACAGTAACTTCTAAAACCCTAATTCACATAAAATAATAACTATCCAAATAAGTCATTGGCCAAAATACAAGGCCTTCCCAAAAACCCTAATTCAATAGAAATAAGACGTGTGGGCTGGACATCCCCAAAGCTCAATTATTCTACATTAATTCCTATGACTAATAAAATAAGCCATTTTAATGAAATAAATAAGTCCATGGCCTTCAATAATAATAGGCCCAAGTCGTGTCTTCCATAGCTTAGATCAAGTGGATCAAAACTAGTTCTCCTTCTTTCAAGCCCATCATGAGTGTTGGGCTCTGCTAGCTTCATTCCAATCGGATTACACCAATTCTTGCATTGCTCTCTTGATCTTCTTTGCTCTTAATCTTGTAATTGATCCTTAAGACTATGTCCGCCTTGGTGCCCATCATTCCCCCTCTCCTCAAAAGGATTCAACCTTGAATCTCCACCTGGATCAAAGGGAAATAGATCAGTAACATTGAAAATAGCAAGCACATGATACATACCTGGAAGATCCACTAGATATGAAGTATCATTAATTTTATCAAGATGTGATATCCGCTACTTCTTTTTTCTTCTTTACGTATGAGCCTCGATCCACGTGTCAAACTTTGGTCAACATGCCAAGCTTCGTTCCACGTGTCGGGTTTCGGTCTTCGTGCCGAGTTTCGATTTACGTGCTGAGCCTTATCCTTAGTGTTGTATCTTGATGGCGTGTTCCGAATGTTATCCACCGGGTTTCAAAGTAAGATAGATATTTTAAAACTTACGGGTATGTTAAATATTATGGAAATATCTATAGGAGATATTTCCAGTATTATTAGATAAGCTTGATTTTAAAGTAGCACAATTATAATATTTTAATGAGCTCTAAAAATATTATAATTGTGGATAATTATTTATATTAAATATTTTAATTATTTTAAAATATTAAGAGGTTTAACTTTACGTTGAAAACTCTTATTTAAATTAAATGGTTTTATCCTCTTTGAGTAATTAAAGATACTTTATCATTTTAAGTAATGATGAAGAAATATTATTTTATAAACTTTAGTTTATAAAACAATATTCTACCTTAATTCCTCTTAATGCTTTATTAAAGTGTTTTATTTTAAATAAAACACTTGTTTTATTACACGTTTTCAAATCAGTGTTTAAACTCATCGTTGGATCGTTTGAGGATCCCGAAGCGTAGGATTGAGATTAAATACCCAGGCCCCTACCCTTTTCCCTTCACTTTTTCCTTTCTTCTTTTCTCTCTTCTCTCTCTTCCCATGCATGTCTAGCCGATACACGACTTTGTCTCCACCGTGAGCCTCAAGCTTCCAGCCCAACCACCATAGGCCGCCATAGGTCTCACCGCCAGTCACCGATCCTTCCCCACATGCCGGCCAACGTCTCCTCCAGTAGGCCAAGCCACACGGAACCTCTCTCTCCTCCCACGACTTCACTAGCTGAAATGGGTAAGGATACACTTGCCTCCTCCACGCTGCCATACACGGCAGCTACGATCTCACCTCTGGTCACTGAATGACCATCACCCTCCGGTCATCATTCCCTCCCACTGGCAAGCCCCCACGTGCCCTCCTCCTCCCTCCATGGCACCACCCTCAAAATGGGTTTTACACCCATTTCCTCCACCTAGGGCTACCATACAAGGCCAAAACGGCCACCAAGCACTACCAACGAATTCACCATGTCATGGGCTTCCTCCCCATGTCCTTCTTTCTCCCTAACTCTCACTCTTTCTTTGATGGGTATCCATGGCCTTGGTTACAGTTGCACCGTCGTGCACCACCATACAGGGCTACCCATGGTGTTCCACCACCACCACCACCGTGTTCCTCTCATCACCATGAACTTCCCCAAGAAATTTCATGGCCAACGGAGCTTTGTGTAGCTTTCACTCTCCCTCACTCTCTAAGGCCGAAATACACTTCTAAGGGCCGATCCGCCGTATGGCCACCACCTCACCACCACAGCTCCACTGCATCTTCATCTACCTTTCCCTAACTTGCATGAAGTTCTATGGCCTTCCTCCACCTCAAGCAACTCCCACCATTTTCGGATTCACTGTTCATGGCATGATGTCGCCGTGCTCCGCCACCTTTGACAACCACGAGGTGAACTTGAGCCTTCCAAGACCACGCCTAGCTATTCTCAAGCCCAAACTACCACTTTATGTGGTGGACAGCCACCGTACGCGGTGTTACCGCCACGTATGCTCCTCCGACACTTGATCGTGATGAGTAGCGAGCAACGCACAGGTTATCTCGTCGATGGTATAACCCTCTATCTCTAGTTATTTACGTTTAAAATAGTTGGTTGGTTGGATTGTAGACTGTGTAGTTAGTATTTGTGGTGTTCGCTGCGTAATTGTGAAGTGAAGTGTAGTTGTGAAGTGTTGGGCTTGATTGTGTAGTATTGGGAATTATGCTGTGAAGTATGGGCATGAGATGGATGCCGTAGTTGTGATACGACATGTAGTGTGAATAGAGTATGCGTGAAGCGTACTTTGTGTAATATAGCAACGCGCCGTGTGATGTGCGATGTAGTGATGTGTGGTGTAAAAGGAAGGGAGTGCACATGGCGTGTACTCCGTGTTGTATGGCGATGCACCGTGTGATGTGTATCGTGTTGATAAGTGTTGTAGTGAAAAGAGTACGCGTGGCGCATGCTCGATGTCGTGTAGCGATGCACCGGGAGGCATGTATCGTAGCGATATGTGTTGTAGTGTGGATGGAAGAGAGTTCACGTGAGTGTACTCTGTACTAAGTCGTGATACACCGGATGGCGTATCACGAAGGGTTGGATGGCATAGCAGAGAAGTGTGGAGTGTATGGTGCAGCGTCGGGAAACAATATAACAGTGTCCCGAAGTAATGGTGATGTGGTTGTAGTTTAAGGTAACGAGTGTTGCCTTGAGGCTAACTTGTGGCTGAAAGTATGTGTGAAGCGGTGAAAAGGTATCAGAGAGTGCAACGGAAGCATGATGGCCATCGTGCTGTTATTCAGGAAATGGTCCCGAGCTGCATAATGTGACAGAGGCGCATTTGTGGATGCAGTCCTCTTGTCAAGTGGTGGGAACTGTGTAACAGTGTTCTGAAACATTGGTGATTTGGCCTGTAGTCCGGGGTGACAGGTGTCACCTTGTGGTTGACTATGGCTAAGAGTATATGGAAGTGGTGGAAAAGTATCAGAGAGTGCAGTGGAAGCATGATGGGCATCGTTCTGTTAATTGGGAATGTGCCCTGAGCTGCATAAAGTGATAGAGGCGTATTTGTGGAATGCAGTCCTCTTGTCAAGTGGCGGGAACTGTGTAACAGTGTCCCGAAGCAGTAGTGATATGACTTATAGTCCGAGGTGACGTGTATCACCTTGTGGTTGACTATGGCTAAGAGTATAAGGAAGTGGTGGAAAAGTATCAGAGCGTGCAGCGGAAGCATGATGGGTATCGTGACGTGACTCGAGACTTAGTCTTGAGCTGTGTGACGTGATAGAGGTGCATTTGTGGATGCAGTCCTCTCCTATCAAGTGTTGGGATGAACTTGTACAGGGCCGGGAAGTAGGAAGAATCCTATCAACCGGGTCTGAGCAAGTTGGTATTAGAGTATGGAGCTTGTTTATACAAGCAGGCGTTAATTGGAGCTATAAGTTGCTCTTAGGTGATAAAAGGGGATGAGATGCAGGTGTCTCTGGCGAGACACGTGTACCGGATAGATTTACCATATGTAATGGGTAATCTGTCCTGATCATGGTTACATGATATTTTAGCCTGAGAGTTGGCTGAATTCGTGTAGCCTGAATGGATGGGAATGAGGATGTAGTATGGGCTAGGATACGTGAAGGTAGTATGGGTAAGTTGTCTAAGGTTGGGACGCATGACTCTGTCGGTTGGAATCATGCGTCAGATTGTGCAATAGAAGAACGAGACGGAGGTCTTAAAAGGGTTTGGATGTTGGGTTGGGTTGAGTTGAGTTGAGTTGAGTTGAACAAAATATTGTTAGAATATTAGTTTTAAATATTATGAGTGTGTTGGGATTTGAAAAAGTTAAAATTTTTATTATATTTTATATAAAAATTTGAAAAAGTGTATGGGGATTTGAAAAAGGTGTAATGATGAGATGAAGTGAGTTGGGGTGAGTTGGTAACCATACGAGGCTGCCTAAGGTGAATCACGAAGGTTCACTTTAAGGAATAAGACCCGAAAGGTTTTAGTATAGTAAATGGCACATGAGAGCCCAAGAATGGACGGAGAGTGTTCCAAGTGAGGCGTAGTTCTATTTTTAGAATAGTTACTTATGCATTAGACAGATGATGACGTAAGGTTATGTGTCACGCACATGAATGGACTGCATGGATGAGTATGGCATGAAGTCCAGGTAAGTATTACGTTCATACTCTTCTAGAGTTTTTATGTATAGAAAATAAGAAAAAGGCGAAAGCTTTTCCCTAAAAGGAAAACAGAAACAAAACGTAAGTTTTCAAGTATAACTACGTATCGGCCTTCCTTGGCAGCCCCTCTTTACGCACCCAAAGTATGTACGTGTATGCATGTGAATGGATGCTATATGTGGTACGTATTGTATGTATGTTCATGAAAAGGAAACGAAATGAAGCCTTAAAAGACGTAAGAACCATTAAGAAATGCAAGGACTGAAACTGTAACGAAAAGAAAGAAAAGAAAACAAGATTTTTCCTAAAGTAACTCTCTTTTGAATAGCTCTTCTTCAAAGAAAAGAAAGAAAACCATTTTCTCTTAAAGGAATTTCTTTTAAAAAGTCTTTTACAAAATAAAAGAGAGAGAACCATTTTCTTAATTAAAACTTTTATGAAGCGAAAGAACTGAAGAAACGTAAGAACCGTAAGAAACGTAAGAACTGTAAGGACTGAAATGAAAAAATAGACTGTAAAGGAAAGGAAAGGACTGTAAAGGAATGAATGGACTGGACTGAATGGATGATGTATGAAAATACGTAACGGCCACATGGACTGAAATGGATATGGTACCAATGAATGGACTGTAAAGGGGCAGATTGCAATGTCGTGTAAGTAGTACTGGTAGTGCACCTAGTGCTGCACCCTGATGGAATGGATTCCCAACCCGTGGCCATGGGCGGAATTAGGTCCAAAAGACCGCTAACCCTATCACACGGGGCGTAACAGTGTGTAAATGGCCAATGAAAGTGAAAAGAAAGAACGGATGCATGTTAAGGAATGAATGCATGTATGAATGGATGAACGGAATGCATGAATGTACGTAAGTAAGGAAGATGAACGAATGAACGGATTTATGCCTGAATGTATGTAAAAAGAAGGAATGGATGAAAATATTCTTTAAGAAATGAAGGTAGCGATCCGTGGGGAACTGTTTTAAAGAAGAAAGCATGTTTATAAAGAAAAACCCTACCTCGCAACGTTTTAAAAAAGAAAAGAAAGACGTATGCATGCTAAGTGCGATATGTATGTATGGAATGATAAGTGCATGACTAAAAATCTATATTCTTATATTTTAACTGTATGAAGTAATGCTTACGAGTCATCGAATCATTTTATTTTTATGTGTGCCCTCCCAGGCACAAGATGAGCATGACAAGTTAGGACGGGCACAGCCCAAGGGGGAAGAGCACGAAGGCCTAGACAAGATGTTTTTATATGAAAACTTAAATTATGAAATTTAATGTTTTCCGCTGTAATCTTTTAATAAAAAAAATGAATTTTATTTATAGCATGGAGTCTTTTGTATCTTGGTATGAATGGAAATTTTTTTTTGAAAGGAATAGTAATTCCCGTTGATTTTTATCAAAATCGATATGTAAAGGACCCACCATAAGGACGGGCATTACACAAGAACTTGGAAATGTCCATCCAAGCTACTTCTGTCACTAACAGGTAAGGGCATTAAATCGAAAGGAATAAGTGGATTAAAACCATATGCAATTTCAAGATGAGAATAAAAAATGGTTGTATGCATGGTCCTATTATATGCAAACTCTAACAAGGGCAAACGACACTCCCACAAACGTTCATGCAACAAGTCAATGAAAGGCAAATTATACTCCCATAAACGTTCATTAATCACATCTAAACTCTTCCTTGCACCAAAATGATAATTCTGATTATATGCAATCTCAATGAATGGTAAATAATATTTCCACAAATGTTCATACAACCAGTTAATGAATGGAAAATGATACTGCCACAAACATTCATGCCACACATCAATAAATGGCAAATGATACGCCCAAAGGTGTTCATGCAATATGCCTAAACTCTTTACACCAAAGTGACCACTCCAACTATATGCAAACTCAATGAATGGGAAACAATACTTCCACCAATGTTCATGCAATATGCCTAAAATATTCTTTATACCAAAGTGACCACTCCAACTATATCCAAACTTAATGAATGGCAAGTAGTACTCCCACCAATGGTCATGCAACACGTCTAAAGTCCTCTTTATATCAAAATGTCCCAACAAACCACATCCATGTACAAGCAACTCATGCATAGGACCAGTAGGCACACAAAATCTTTTCTCTCTAAACAAGTACCAATCTAGTCTATATAAATGATAAAGCGATGCTTTCTCATGTACTCCATACAGACTAGCCAAGCCATCATCATTAACAAACAATTTCTTATCATAATCAAGTCTCAATAACTTTGAATCTATAATGATGATAAGGACATACCTTCTTGCATAAGTATCAACCACAAAATTTTCCTTACCGTACTTGTACAAAAGGAAAGGTCTCAATGAATTGCACCCACTTGGCATGCATTCTATTCAACTTACATGTTCCTTTCAAGTGCGTCAAGAACTTATGTTCTTCAAAGAAATTTCGAGTAGAGATTGTCGCACCTGGCACAAGATCAATATAATGCTCTATCTCTCTAATAGGTGGCCATCCACTAAACACACAGCTAGGAATCATGACCTCATATCCCTGCAACCAAGAAACAACAATACTAGGCAAAGGTACACCAAGTTCATTAGTATTAAAACTTGCCTTAGCATAAAAACTCACTTCTCTCTTTGTTTTTCTCTCACTTTCTTTATTCTCCTCTTTCTTTTCACTCTCTTTTTCGACATCTTTTTTTGAACTCTCGGCCTCACAATTGTTTTTCAACTTATTCTCTCTTTTTCTTGAGGTTTCAGCCTCACCCTCATTTCTTTTCTCTCTCATTTTTCTCTCTCTCTCATTTTCGGTCTCACTATTTTTTTCTTCCTCAATCTCATTCCCACTCTTTCTGTTTTGCTCAACCTCACTTTTTCTCTCTTTTTTTTTTTTTTATCAATCTCATTTCTCTCTTTCTTTTCTGATCAATCTCACTTTCTCTCTTTCTTTTTTTTGATCAACCTCACTTTTCAACTTCAGTTGGTCCTCATGGACCTGTGTTGGAGTTAAAGGAGCAAGTTTGATTGTTTTTCCATCCTTTTCAAAACTGTACATGTTCCTGAACCTATCATAGATCGCTCTCCTATCACACTGTCACGGCCTCCCCAACAAAATATGACCACAATGCATAGGCACTACATCACAAAGGACCTGATCCTTGTACTTCCTAATTGAAAAAGATACTAGCACTTGCTTATTTACCCTAACCTCCCCACAATCATTCAACCACTGCAACTTGTATGGTCTAGGGTGTTTCAAGGTAGGTAAATTCAATTTCTCAACTAAAATAGTGCTAGCCACATTAGTACAACTCCCTCCATCAATCATCATACTACATAACTTGCTATTGATGTGGCATCTAGTATGGAAAATGTTCTCTCTCTGCTGCTCTGTATCATCTATCTTACTTTGTGTATTGAGAGCACGCCTGACAACAAGAGACTCACCATACTCCTTGTAACAGCCCGCTAATTCTTATCTCTATACCATTCTCTTCTCTTTTCTTTTCACGCATAGTAGACGGCAAGACAATCCGTTTTGGATTCTTTCCCGACAGCAATCACATCTCTCTCGTCTTTACCCTCATCTGGAATCACGCGAATAGATTATCTTTTCCGTAAATCACGTAATTTGTTCTTCACCGACAACTGTAAAATCATGAACAGTTTTATCGTAAGCGTTGTACCTCGATTGCGTTTTTCCGGATCTTATCCACCGAATTTCAAAGTATTAGATAAATTTGTTTTTTAAAATAGCACAATTATAATAATTTAATGAGCTCTGAAAATATTATAATTGTGGATAATTACTTAGATTAAATATTTTAGTTGTTTTAAGACATTAAGAGGTTTATTTTTACGTTGAAAACTTTTTATTAATTTAAATGATTTTATCATCTTCGATTAATTAACGGTACTTTATCATTTTAAATAATGATGAGGAAATATTATTTTATAAATTTTAGTTTATAAAATAATATTCTACCTTAATTCATCGTAGTATTTTATTTAAAATAAAACACTTACGCGTTTTCAAATAAAACGCGTTTTAAAATAAAACACTTATGCGTTTTCAAATCAGTGTTTTAACTCACCGTTGGTTTATTTGAGGATCCCGAAGCGTTGGATTGAAGTTTATTACCTAGGCCCCTACCCTTTTTCCTTCACTTTTTCCTTTTTCCTTTTTCTTCTCTCTCTTTTCTCTCTCTCTCTCTCCCCATGCTCTTCCCTTCCCCATTTCTCCTTACCGTCGCCGCCCCTTTGACCGCCCGTTTCTCCGCCGTTCGGTGGAGGTGTCGTACACCACCCCCGCCATTCTCTTCCAATCTCACCAAAGTTCATCCCCTCCAATTTTCAGAGCCATCGGACTAGCCGTTAGCCGCCACGAGCCCCCGGAAGTTGCTGCCTGCTCTGTTTTCCTCCTTACCGTCGCCGCCCATTCGGCCGGCCGTTTCTCCGCCGTCCGGTGGAGGTTTCGTACACCACCACCGCCATTCTCTTCCCCTTCCATCAGAGTTCATCCCCTCCAATTTTCAGAGCCATCGGACTAGCCGTTAGCCGTCACGAGCCCCCGGAAGTGGCTGCCCCTGCCCTGTTTTCTCCCCTGTTGAAGATTTATTTCTCCGCCCAGAACTGCCGCTCGCCGGCGGCGTGGACTACACCACCCACCCAGATTTCTTCCCCTCTCACCGGTGAACATCCCCTCCAAGTTTCACCTCCATCCGAGCCACCGTTAGCCACCACTCTCGCCTCCAAACAAATGGGTTTTTAAGGCTTTTCACCATTTTGGACCACCATACACGGCCAAATCAGCCACCAAGCACCCACATTGGATTCACCACATCAAGGGCTTCCTCCCCATGTCTTTCTTTTTCCCTAACTCTCACTTTTTCTCATATGGGTTTCTCAAAACACCCGTTCGGTTGCACCACCGTGCGCCGCCGTACACGGCCACTCGTGGTGTTTCACCACCACCATCTTGTTCCTCTCATCCTCATGAACCTCTCCAAGAAATTTCATGGCCAACGGAGCTTCGTAGAGCTCACACTCTCCCGCACTCTCCAAGGCCAAAAATGGTTTCAAACGGCCGATCTGCCGCCGTTAGCCACCGTCCGACCACCACCTCGCCACCACAGCTCCACCACATGTTCATCTACCTATCCCTAGCTTGCCATGAAGTTCTATGAAATTTCGCTACCTTGCGTTTCCGCTCACCGTTCGGATTTACTGTTCACGGCGTGA
>QGSO01000154.1:269369-313706 GCA_011037825.1 Carya cathayensis
TATGTTAAGTCCAGTTTCAGATCAAATACATGATAAGTCAAGTTTTAGATCAAGTCCATGTTATGTTATACTCACGTACATGTTATGTTCAAGTTTATGTTATTTTCAAGTTCTTATTTATGTTATGCAGGTTTACGTTCATGCTATATTTCAAGTCCATGTTATGTTTCACGTTCATGTTATGTTGTTTGTTCATGTTATGTTTTAAGCTTAAGTTCATGCCATGTTAAGTCAAGTTCAGTTCACGCTTAAGTTCTGGTTAAGTCATGCTATATGTCAAGTTATACTATGTTTATGTATGACTATAATTATGCATTTATGCTTTTACTGCCATGCATGCATTTTTAACCTGTGTGTGAGTTTTATGTTAACTTACTGAGATTTGTAATCAAATCTCACTGTGGTAGTCCCAACTACCATTCCCCCCGAATGGTAGATCTTGTTACAGGACCCAAAGGAGAATTGGAATCTGACCAACTGAATACGGTCGACTAGGCCACGGTGCGATGTTGATGATGGTATAGTATTTAACTTAGGTTAATACTTGTACTTTTGGAGTTGTATCTCAAGTATTCTTTTGATCACAACCATTTTGGACTAGTGTGATGATCACGGCTTTTTAGTATGCCTTTATGTATGAATTATGTTTCAAGTATTTGGGATATATTTAGTTTGGTGCATAGTATTGCTAAAGAAAAAGATTATCCGCTGCGAATATTGCATAATGCTAGATGCATGTTAGGAACATTGCATCTTATATGTCATGAACGGGGGCAGGTAACCTTGTGTTGCATGTCTCGACGCTTCAAATGTTCGTTCAATCCCAAGCGGAATTTGGGGGCGTCACACTCCTCATTCTTATACTCATGTTCATTACTAGGCTCACGTCTCCTCCTATCTCTCCCACTTTGCAAATTTCTAATCAATGCACCTTGTTGTTCCATCTTATCCCTCACTTCTCCCAACTTCAAATTTAACCTTTCAAACTTTTGTTGCATGGACTGCAACACAAAGAATGAGTTATCTACCATCCCCTTTGGTGATGAGTCATTTTTATGAGACATCATATGCTCTACACAAAAAAGAACGTTAGAGGAAAAAAGACCTCACACGCTCCCTTACGTGTTTACACTCGAATAATGGCTCTCTACTCGTGTTTCACTCTTAATTGGCTTTTTTCCGATAATGATCTCACACTCTCTTGCTTTTTACCTCAAGAGTTTTCCCACTCAAGTTCTTTTAGAACTAATTGAACTAAATCAAGACAATACAACCCTGTATTATTCCAACTAGTAATTAGGTCCGAGGAAACAAGAACAAGAGAAGCACGGAAGGAATAAATTGACACGAGACTCAAGGAATTTATATGGGGGAAAGAGTAATTGTAAAACAAAATATCAACTATAATGATATATGCAGCCCCTTTGATGATAACGCTCAATAAAAAATAAAATTCAGATTTTTTTTTCTTTTCTTTTCTTTTCCATTCTTGTCTTTTCCTTTATTTTATTTTATTTTCTTTTCTTTTCCTTTCCTTTCTTTTCTTTTCTTTTCTTTTCTCTTCTTTTCTCAACAATTCACCCACAAACAGAAATATTCAATTGTAAAAATTAAACAATTGAATTCAAACACACGAAATTGACAAGGAAATAGAAGGGAAATAATGAAACCCTAGAAATTCCAAACCCTAGATGGTGTAAATTTTGGCAGCCCCGAAATAAGGAATTTAGTAACCCTATGATGATGAAAACGAAACCAAAATGATAGAGTAATTTGGCAGCCCTAAGAAAAATGAATTTCTGCACTTTTTTTTTTTTTGGTGCAACCCTAGAACATTGACGCCCTAGAATTTTTAACGATACAATAAATAAAAGATAGAATCATACCTGATTGGAAACCTTGCTCTGAATACCAAATGATGTGAACCCCAATCGACTCGCTTTGAGACCCAACAACAATATTGGAAAACCAACCCAAGAAAGCCAAACTCAAATCTGTTGGATGGAGGAATCTAGGCCCGATGAGAAATCGTTTCAAGAACCTAGATTATATGAAAATCTAGACTCGTTGAAGAACCAGTCTCAAGAACCCAGATTACAAAGGAGGAACGCCACAAAAGTTGTGATTTACCTTTGATAAGTTCAAACGTTCAATCAAGAACAAGAGGAGATAAACTCAACTCACAATGAATAAAATTCATCAATTTCAATAATGTCTATTCTCTCAAATGAGGCTACAAGTGGTTTAAATAAACAATTCCCAAAATCCTAAAGGAATAGTGCCGCGGGTACTGAAGCGTGAACAGTGCCGCGCTACAGTAACTTCTAAACCCTAGTTCACATAAAATAATAACTATCCAAATAAGCCAATGGCCAAAATACAAGGCCTTCCCAAAAACCATAGTTCAATAGAAATAAGACGTGTGGGCTGGACATCCCCAAAGCCCAATTATTCTAGATTAATTCCTATAACTAATAAAATAAGCCATTTTAATGAAATAAATAAGTCCATGGCCTTCAATAATAATAGGTCCAAGTCATGTCTTCCATAGCTTAGATCAAGTAGATCAAAACTAGCTCTCCTTTTTTCAAGCCCATCATGAGTATTGAGCTCTTGCTAGCTTTATCCCAATTGGATTGCACCAATTCTTGCATTGCTCCCTTGATCTTCTTTGCTCTTAATCTTGTAATTGATCCTTAAGACTAAGTCCGCCTTGGGGCCCATCACAATGCCATAGTAGTAAGGACATGTCTCAGTAAAATTAATCTCCCACCCACAGACAATAATCTCATTTTCCAACTGCTAATTTTCTTACTAACTTTGTTCACAAGTTCCTCTAAATCCGCAATTTTAAGCCTCTCTGAAACTATGGGGACTCCCAAATATTTGAAAGGAAATATACCATCGGAAAAACCTGTAATTCTCTTTAGATGACGTTTACAAGCAATGGAGATTTTCTTTGAAAAAACCATTGAAGTTTTTCTTTATTAATTGATTGATCGGACCACTCCTCACATGTAGCCAAAATTTGCAAAAGAAAATGGATAGAATTCCAAGCACCATTAGTGAAAATAACCACGTCATCCGCATACATAAGCTGGGATATTAAACAAGTGACTCCAGGTTGAGAAAATTGGCCAAGTCTCTTCTCATCCACATTTTGCTTAATAAGTCTAGATAAAACTTCCTGCAAAATAATAAACAAGTAAGGGGACAAAGGGTCCCATTATCTCAACCTGCGACCAACTTTGAAAAAACCTTTAGTAGTACAATTCATCATGATAGAAAACCAAGGAGTAGAAATACATTCACTGATCAACTCATGGACTGGAGGAGAAAAACCAAAAGAACGAAGAACCTCCAATAGGAAGGCCCAACTAACGCAATTATATCCCTTCGCCATATCCAATTTAAGCACCATATTTCCCCCATGAACCTTCTTGTGAATAGAATGAACCATTTCCTGAGTAAGATTGATGTTCTCAAAGATACTTCTGCTAGGGATGAATGCGCATTGTTCCTGAGATATCATTTAAGAGAGAATAGGAGTCAAACGATTCACTATCACCTTTGAGCAGATTTTATAAAACATCGTGCAGAGACTTATGTGTTCAAATTTATCAAACCCCGTAGGAATATCAATCTTCGGGATTAAAACCACATAAGAAGAGGTATAAAATCTAGACAACTTACCACCTTGGAAAAATTTCGAGATTGCGGCCATAACATCAGGTTGAATAATATCCCAACATCTCTTAAAGAGTGCTGATCCAAATCCATCCGAGCCCTGTGCACTATTAGAAGGGATAGAAACCAAAGTTTGGTGAACTTCTTCAATGGAAGGAACAACAAAAATAGCATCACTATCGGCCAAATGAGATTAGTTAAATCCGATATCCTACTAGAAGGCTCTTCTTGAAAAAATTCTGAAAAATAATTAATAGCAACTACTTGAATTTCCTCCGAGGAACTCAAATAGGTACCATCTTGAAGTCTCATATTCAAGACTCTTTTCTTCCTTTTATATGATAAATAGGCATGGAAAAATTTGGAATTTTGGTCCCCTTCAAGTTGTCACTTAACTTTCGACATTTGAGCCAATCTAATCTCTTCACGATGCCTCCATTTAGCCAACTCCATATGTTTCTGCAACATCTCATGTTCAATCCTAGGGTCCCATTCATTTAGCAAGTCTGACTCTAAAACATCGACTTGCTCTTCAATATCTGGAATATGCAAATCAGTTCTACCAAAGACACGCATATTCCAATCTCACAGAGCCCCCCTTAGCTTCTTAAGTTTAAGGGCTAGCTTCAAAAGACTCGTACCACCTACGTCCTCCTACCAAAAAGTAGCCACAAAAGAATGAAAACCTAAAAGCTCAATCCACATTTGTTGGAAACAAAAAGGAGAAGGGCCATAAGAGAAAGGATCAAATTGAAACTCCATAAGCATAAGAGAATGATCTGATATTGATCTTGATAAATAATTGTTGGTTGCATTTAGCACTTTGGTTAGGCAACTAGCATTCAAGAAGCATCTATCTAGTTTCCTCCAACTCCTAGATAAACCACTTTGCCCATTACACCAAGAGAACCTCCTTCCCATCGACTTCGTTTCAATAAGACCGCAATGGTGAATCCAAGAATTAAATTCTTCAATTGCTGCTCTCGGATGAGGTCTCCCACCCCGACGTTCAGAATCCTCCCTTATGATATTAAAATCTCTTGCAAAAAGACAAGGCTCAAAGCCAAGGACCTGGCTATTTAATTGCTCCCATAAGGCTTTTCTATTAATCATAGTGCATTTGACATAAACAAAACAACAACGGAAATTGTTGAGACCATCGCCAACTCAAAGTAAAATAAATTGCTCACTACTTAAACCAATTGAACTGAGATATCATCCTGCCAAAACACCCAATTTTCCAAGCAACCCCTTCATTAGTAATAAACTGATCCATATGTAAGAGATGCAACAAACCTTGAGCTTTCTCATACCATGTAAAAGGTTCCATCAAAGCAACAATTTTAGGTTTCATTTTAACAACCAACTTCTTTAATATCCCTCTCGAGGTGCCTAGATCTGGATGTTCCATGATAAAATTGGACCAATCATAGAGAAAGTTTATTGGGTCTAGCTAACACCTGAGATGATCTATGAACATTTGCAAACATCTTCCACACTCCTTTCTGTTCAAATTCCTCATCCTCATTTTCAGTGGCATAATCTTTATGTTTAGCAAAGATTTCAGGGTAGATTTTTGGATTAGGTTCAGAAACAAATTCTTCCAACGTAACGATTGCTGCAGTAGGCGCCTTAGTGTCATCATCACCACTGGTTGCCAAAAGTCCCTCTCCCACAACCTCCTAAATATTTTCAACTCTCTCAATTTGTTGTTCACCCTCTTTAGGCAAATTCTCTTCACCCGGCTTATCATCAACTTTGGTTTCCTCCACTGGGATATTACAGGAAACCTGCATTCCACCGTGATACATATCCTCCTCTTGAATATGGATTGGTTCCACCAAATCCACAACTTGGGGAGGCAAGTTTTTACTAGTGTTTCCAAGATCAGAGTCTGAAGTAACTAGTGTACCTTTGCCTTTTCAAACATCATCCACTGAGGGAGCATCTTTAACTTCCTTCACGGTTTCAGTCTCTAATCTCTTCTTACTCTCTCAAACTTTTTCACCATCTGCATGGTCTTTATTCTGCAGGTATGCACATTTCGCCCTTGGATCTTGCACCAAGAACAGAAAGCTAATAAGGTCTCATAGATCACTTCCTATTTATGACCACTCCCTGACAACCTGATCCAAAAATAAGGAATCGGCTCCTTCGCTGCATCCATCTCCAAACACAGACGTGCACCATTCGTACGAGTTGCACAAACTGTCAGGTTATCTCCACGAATATAACAGCCTATCAGTGCGGTGAAGATTTTTAAAAAGGATTCTTGATAAAATTTGGGTGGGAACCCCAGAAACATAAATGAAACAGGAACCAAAGAGGGTTCTTCATCTTGATTGAAATCAGGTTTCCAGTGAAACACACGGTATTGGACACCATTCACCTCACAGACTTCATGCGAGAGAGCTTTCCAAAAATCTATTTCATTTGACATGCGGACAAACATATTTCTGGGATGCCTCATCATTGAAACAACTAGAATGCATGATAGACCCCAATGATTGTGAATGTAAGACCTTATAGCGTTCAGAGAAGGCCTCTGTCATAGGAACTTTAGAACAATGGAGAAATGGAATGGTTCAGAGGATCGAGCAATCTCCTCCTTAGAAAATTGAAAACATAGCTTTCCATCTACATAATTAGGCCCACGATGAGACCCAGACATCTTTGGAATTGGTTGAGGCACTGCCAAGACGAGATCAACGTAAGGATGTTGACCTGCCTCTATGTTGTCCACCATGCAGCCCTATGAAATGTAGCTTCGTATACTAAAACCCTAGCAAAGCCAAAATATTCAAAAAAAGGCAACTATGCCTTCTCCAACACACCCAATGCTCACTAGGTCGAAAACAAAGACTTATTGCCCTCGCCGTCGAACTGACAGAACTATTTCTTGGCCTTCCTACAAACCGATGAATTCTCTCACCACCTCCTCTGTTTCTTCTTCCTCCACCATTCATGAAGAGCCCACTTCATTTACAAAGGCCTCCAAGTTCGTTGAATGGCGCACTGCCATGGCAACTGAGATTGATGCACTTCTCGGCAACAAAACCTAGGATCTTGTACCTTCTTCTCCCACTTATAATCTCCTAGGTTCAAAGTGGGTTCTGAAAACCAAATGAAGAGTTGATGGATCCCTTGAGCGCTGCAAGGCGTGCCTTGTTGCTCAAGGTTTTCATTAGCGACCCAGTTTGGATTACCATGAAACTTTCAGTCTGGTTGTTAAATAGGTTACTATTCACCTTTTGCTCTCACTTTCTATCACTTCTAATTGCCCTCTGTATCAACTCGATGTACAAAATGAATTTTTGCACAGTGACCTTGAGGAGGCAATCTGCATGAAGTAACCTCTTAGTTTCGTTAATCCAGACTTCCCAACTCATGTCTGTAAGTTAAAAAACTCTATTTACAGCTTGAAACAGGCTCCTAGAGCCTGGTTTACGACCCTTAGTGATAGACTACTGCATCTCGATTTTGCTTGTTCCAGTTCTGACTCTTCTCATTTCATTATGCGTATTGTTTCTGGTTGTTTATATATCTTGATATATGTAGATGATATTCTAGTCACTAGTTCAAATTAAGTGCTTATTTCTAAATTTTTTCAATTCCTTTAAGCAATACTTTCTTGTTAAAGATTTACGGTTGCTTTATTATTTTCTTGGTATAGAGGTCTACAGAAATCAGTCTGGCCTATACTTGTCCCAATCTAAATATGTTATTGATTTATTACTGCGTACTGGTATGACTAGCTCCAAAGCTGTAGCCACACCTATTTCAGTTTTTGAGAAATTAATTGCCTTAGATGAACCACCTATTGAGGACCCTCACTAATATCGTAGTGTTGTAGGAAGCCTTCAATATCTTACATTCACTAGACCTGACATATCTTTTGTTGTGAATCATGTTTGCCAATTCATGCATTGTCCATGCCTTCCCCACTGGAAGGTTGTTAAATGTATTCTTAGGTATCTTTATAAAACTCACCATTTTGGTTTATGCTTTTCTCCATCTTCCACTTATACTCTTGTTGCCTTCTCTAATGCTGAGTGGGCTGGCTACCCTGCTGATCATCTCTCTACAAGAGGCTTTTGTATTTACTTTGGTACTTTCTAAATTTCTTGGGATTCTAAGAAACAACCTACTGTTGCTCGATCTCCTATTGAAGCCAAGTATAAGTGTGTTGCTAATACAGCGTGTGAGGTTATTTGGTTGCAGTCATTATTACAAGAACTTGGAATTCAGCTTCCTATTCCACCAACACTTTGGTGTGACAATCTTGGTGCCACCTATCTTTTTCTCAATACACTTATACATTCAAGGACGAAGCATGTGGAGTTAGATTATCACTTTGTTCAAGAAAGAGTCGCGGCCAAATCCTTACAAGTGTCTTTCATTGCAAGTAAAGATCAAATTGTAGATATCTTGACTAAACCACTTTCTTCTCCTCGGTTCACACAGCTTCGATCAAGCCTCACTATTGTTCTAGTGATGCTTGGATCTAGGGGGGATGTTGAGACAGACGTACACTCTGCCTTACCAAAATATCACTCACAACAACCTTCTAGAATAGTGGAGAATATTCAAGAAGATTCGGTCTGTAAACAGAAACAATGATGTGGCATAATTCTGTTATGATTTTTTTTCTACATATTATGTACTGTGCAATGTAAAATGCATGAAAGGTAGTGGCTAGAATATCATACTCTGTAAGAGAGATCTTTCTTATTCCAGTAGAGAACTTTTATCAAACAGCTCGAGTGCAGCTTTATTTCTTCAATATGCACTACTGATACAAGAAAAAAAAAATCAATGAAATCTTCTTAAAATCAAAGAGATAAGAGATACGATGCCTTCTTTAGCATACAAAAATAAATTACAAGCCGAGCTATCTTCAAGTTAGAGTGTGAATTTTTGAAAAAGTGACCTTTATTTCTTTTTGAAGTTCCTTAGCCTTTTCTCAATTTATGATAAGTGAAAGGAAATCATTTATCTAAGGTTAGTTAATACATGCAAAGAAAAGTTAAGTTAGGTGTATTGAAGTTGATTTAGGAGAGGTTTATAGTGAGTTGAGTTGAGATGAGATGAAAGTTGAATATAATATTATTTTTTTAATATTATTTTTATTTTGAGATTTAAAAAAATTAAGTTATTTATTATACTTTATTTAAAAATTTTGTAAAAATTATAATGATTAGAAAGATGAAATAGATTGAGATGATTTTTGAATCTAAACAAAACCGATGCAGGTTTCCCTATGATGGTTGGGAAGAATCAGATATGGCAACTAGTTAGATATGAGAAGCTAGGATTTTATTGCAACAAGTGTTTCCGTCAAGGGCATACCGAAGTGGTTTGTTGGAATGGCCAGCACCCTATACGTACAAATGGTGTGATGAAACGAAGGAAAGTGGGTGAAAAAAAAGAGGAACATTAGATGTGGAAGGAAGTGGGTTGGAAACCAGTTGAGAACACGAATGAGGAAGGAACTAAGAAACTTGAACAGCAGGTCAACACAGTTTCTAGCAAGGGGGGATCAGTACAACGGAAGAAGTGTCGATGACGTAACAGTGAATCATTCGGCCCAGTTGGAAGGTGTGGAAGGGGAGAGAACCTACGCAGGGGAGGGGGATCTGTATCTCCAGTTCCTTTTGTGTGACGCCCCCAACTCCCACATACAGCCACGTGGAAATCGAGACGTCAGGATGATGATATCACGGGTCACACATCCCATCGCCAAGTGCCAAGTGTGTGTGTACATGCAATATGTGTACAAATAAAATAATGCTGCGGATAATAGAGTCATATAATTAAGTACCAGAATTTTTTTGTTTAAATACAAACTCGCTTAAAATACACATAATAAAATAATACAAGTTCAATACTGTTTCAAATACCAAATACATACCATAAAAACCAATAAAGATATTATCCAAAGGTAAATTAATTCCAAGCCAATACTCCGGCGGAGCCGCCTCCTCAGGCTCAGCCTTCTCCTCCTCTACGATACCAAAAATGGTGCCGCAGGTAAGTAATATTCCAAACGCCACAAGATAAAAATATATTAAAGCCACAACAATATGCATGAAAGGATGTCAAATGCACATGTCCCAAAAACCACATTTTACCGTGCGCCAAAATCCCATTTGGCCTTAAATATTTCCTTTAAATCATATCCTCGCCATTATCCCAGATAATGGCCCAAAACTAGTCTCGCCATTTTTCCAAAAAATGGCCCAATAACCAATCCATCAGAGCACTGTAGGCGGGAATCGCAGGCGGGACTCTACCACCATCCCTACACGTGCCTCTGAATCAAACCAATCAATCCAATCGTTCACATATACCAATAAAACATTTCTCGCTTGAAAACCCAGTTTTCAATATTTAACACATGCATATGCGTGCACAATGCAATGTAAATGATACGACACCAATTAACCAACAATTTTCAAACATCCATAACAACCAAACAAGCAACTCCGTCCTCAAATCCATCCGACCCCCGACTCCTCGGACTCATTCCGGAATAATCAACCAGTCATAAATAATTATTGTAAAAGCAATAATATATTTAAATCTACAATGAAGTTTGGAAAATACTTACAGCGCTATAAGATAATTTTTGAAGGATCGGCGAGCAGCAAACGGCGAAGAGAAAGCAACGTAACAATGTAAAAACACTGTGGCCGTGAGTTGTAAAATACCCACTTTTGAACGGGGACAAACCAAGACTCGGGATTGATAGGGAATGGCTTAGGGGTGTTTATGAAGCTTGTGGAAGTGGAGTTTGGCCGTGGGTGGCGGCGAAAACGGCGGTAGAAGAGCTTAAATACCCAAATCGGAAACTAGCTCGTGGGAGCTGCTCTGGCGATGGATCGAGGCCGGAAATGGGTGGGTTAGGACAGTAAGGAGTCGGTGATGAAGTGGTGAAGAGGTGGTGGCCGGAGGTGGAGCAACGGCAGCAAATTGGAGCAAAAGCCGTTCGGCTTGGAGGAGCTATTCCTGCTAAACGGCGGCTCTGATGGCGATGGAAATTTGTGGGGTAGTTCATCGGAGGGAGGGGAAGAGTTTGGTGGTGGTGGTGTGCCGCACGGTGGCCGGCGGTGGTGGGTCTGGGTGGTTGGCCGAATGGCGTGATGGAGAGGAGAGAGAAAGTTCAAACGGGTAAGGCACGCACGCGGAAAAGAAAGGGAAGAAAAGAAAGAAAAGGAGAAGAAAAAAAAGAAAGAAGAAAAGAAAAAAGAGAAAAGAAAAGATGGAGGAAAAGAAATGAGGTCCAATCCTCACCTCTGGAGTCCAACAACTGATCCAACGAAAATAACTTTAAAAGCAATGAAACCAAGAAAATATTTTAAACAAAACGTAAAGCTAAAATATAATAAATAACTAATAAAAACTAACTACTTAATTTTAAAACCAAAGACAAGCTAAAATAAATTAAACAGCAATTTAAACTTAAATAACAAATAAAATCAATTTAAAATCCGATAATTTAAAATAAAAGAGCTATTATTTTAATTAAATTAAAATATTCCTTCAGTGAAAATACACGTAAAAATGGGGTATCACATTTTGTGTCTAAGTCAGGAGTGCCGTCTGGAAGTAGCCCAGGTATTGAAGATGACTCTGTCTCGCATGCAGACCCAGAATCATGTCGTGTTCTTGATGTTGAGGAGGTGAGAACATGCAGAGGGGAGGGGGGTTATGTGCCGTCCATTATTTCTAATGCTTCGACAGGATCGCACGTGGGGAAAAATAATATCCTGAACATTAGTCTTGTCCCACCAGTTGACACAGCTTTGGCTTAGGTGCATGACAGTGTTGTAGAGGAGGTGGTTGTTCAAGATATTATGCATGAATAAGAAGTGGAAGAATCGGGTAGGGTGGAAGCTTTGATATGTACCAACAAGTTTGATGCCTTGTCGGAGGAGGAAACTGTTCAAGTGTGTGCTAAAAATAAGGATTACACTCAGACCCCGGTGACTCGCGGATAGGGGAAGGAGTTTTAAACAATGAAAGTAATATTGTCCCAAGGAGATCTAAGAGAGCTAAGGCTCTCCACTCAAACTTTTTAATGCTTGAAAATATTTTAGTGTGGAATGTCTGGGGTATGGGCATGTCCCAGAGAAGGTTAAGTGGGATGATTCATAAAATGAATATTTCAATCTTAACTATTTCTGAGCCGTTTCAAATAGTGGATAAAATTCAAATGTGGGTGCGTCGGATTGGGTTTCATAAGTCTGCTTCCAATGTAGAAGAGGGAGGCAAAATATGACTTTGTTGGTCAGAGGAGATATATATGGACTTGGTTACGGTGTCTAGTCAATCCTTCACAAGTTTGTTCTCTATTAACGGGAAGGCTATGATGGTTTCTTTCATTTATGCCAAATGTTCTCTAATCAAGCATTGTGAGTTATGGGCCCATTTGAGTAGTATAAATTTTACGGGTATTCCTTGGGCCGTTATGGGTGATTTTAATATTATTCGGGCTGACTCTGAAAGAAAAGGTGGCAACCCAAGATCCCAGCTGGCAATGAGTGATTTTAATAATTGTATTGATAACTGTGGGCTATTAGATTGGAATTTCTCTGGCAAGTAATTTTCTTGGTGTAATGGCCAACAGGACCTCGCCCGTAGTTGGGCTAAACTTGATCATATCTTGGTCAATAATGTTTTCACGGTCAAGTGTGATGGAGCTGAGGCTAGGTTTCTAAATCGTAGCACTTCAGATCACTCGCCCCTTTTCCTCTAGTTGACTCCTTCCTTTCCTAGGTATGGTCCGACTCCCTTTCATTTCCAGAATATGTGGTTATTGCATAAAGATTTTCTCAGGGTGGCTCGGGAGGCTTGGTGCATAGAGACTCCGGGTGATAACAATCTGATTAAGCTAGCCGGTAAGTTGAAAAAAATGAGAGTCATATTCCGTGCCTGGAATAAGAATACCTTTGGCAGGGTGGATATTTGCATTCGAGAACTTGAAGAGCGAATTGAAATTCTTGAGGAAAGTCTCCAAAATGGCTTTTCTACCCAAGTAGACAATGATTTGTTGAGGTCCAAGATAAAGTTGGACTCTTAGATGGAACGGGAAAATGCGAGGCTCTCCCAACAGGCTAAGAAAAAATGGTTTCATGAGGGAGATCGTAATTCTAAATTTTTTCATGCTGTTATTGCTCAAAGATGTAGGAATTTGAAAGTCTAGTCCATGCACATTTCTGATAACGTAACTCTTTCTTCTCCGAAACATGTCCATGAGGGAGCAGTGAAATACTTTGAGGATTTTCTAGGCCAATCTGGAAATGGCAATACTCCTAACTTGTCATCTCTCATTTAGTCGTGTTTGGCGAATTGTGATCGGGATGCTTCCTTGTATGAGCCGTCGAAAATTGAGGTCAGAGAGGTGTTTGCTTCAATTGCTTTGGACTCTAGTTTGGGACCAGATGGGTTAGGTTCTACGTTTTATATTGCTTGTTGGGATTTCATCAAGCATGATATCATGGCTGCGGTGAAGGATTTTTTTTGAGGTACTAGCTTACCCCCTTTTTACTCTTCCCCTTTTATTGTGCTGATTCCGAAGGTGCCAAATCCTATGAGCTATGATAAGTTTCGGCCGATTAGCGTGTGTAATGTGATCTACAAAGCTTTTGCTAAGCTGCCGCTTAATCGTTTATCTCCTATCCTTGGAAAGATTATTTCCCCTGAACAGGGTGCTTTTGTTAAGGGGCGTAACATCTTCCAGAATATTTCACTCACTCAAGAAGTGCTTAAAATGTTGCATAAGGAAGGTAATGGGAGGTAATTTGTTCATGAAAATTGATATGAGCAAGGCTTACGACCGAGTAGATTGGCGATTTCTAATGCTTGTCCTTCGTTCTTTTGGGATCCCTGAACACTTATGCAACCTTGTGTGGAATTGTGTCTCCACCCCTGATTTTCAGTCATGATGAATGGTACGTACAAAGGTTTCTTTAAATCTAAGAGGCGTCTTCATCAAGGTGACCCCCTATCCCCCTATCTGTTTATCCTAGTCCAGGAAGTTCTTTCTCGGCTTATCTCCATGAGGGTGAGGGAGGGGAGAATTAAATGCTTTTCTCTAACTTTAGGTGCCCCTATGTTGTCTCATCTCCTGTATGCTGATAATATTGTGGTTTTTTCTAATGCTTCTAAGCTCACGGTCAGGGCTTTGATCAAGATTTTCCGTACGATTGAGCCTTGGTTGGGGCCAAAAGATTAATGATGATAAGTTTGTAGTGTTCTGGTCTAAGTGGTTATTGCCTAGTCATACCAGAGACATTCGGGCTATTACTGGGTTCTCAAAGGGTCGCTTCCCTATCACTTATCTGGAAGCTTCTATAGTGGATGGTAGGCTCAAAGTTGTTCATTTTGATCCTCTTATAGAGAGAGTTGCGAAAAAGCTGGCGGGTTGGAAGAACAGGTTGTTGTCGCAAGGTGGCCGGTTGATCCTTTTGAGGCACGTTCTCACTAGCATGCCTATTCATTTGCTTTCTATGGTTCACATGCCTAAGACAGTGAAGAGGAAACTATCCAGCATGTTTGCCAATTTCTTTTGGGGTACTGAGGACCAAAAAAAGAAAAGACATTGGAGGGTTTGGAGTAAATTGTGTGTCTCGTGTGAAGAGGGGGGGTGTGGGTGTAAGGAATTTTGATGAGGTCCAACAGGCTATGTTTTTAAAGTTCGGTTGGCAACTTTTGACACAGGATTCCCTTTAGGCCAAATTTTTCTGCACTAAATATGTAAAAAATAGTCATGTTTCTCTGATGCAAGAGGGGCGATTTGGTTCTCAGTTTTGGATGAATGTCCTTAAAGGTATCCCATTGCTTCTTCAAATTTCTCAATGGAAAGTGAGGGAAGGAAAGGTCTCCCTGTGGTATGACAAATGTTTGGAAGATTGCCCCCAATTTTCACGGGTGAATCTCATCTCGAAGCCTCATATTCGCATGCAAGATTTGGTGGTTCAGAACTGTTGGGACGTGGATAAACTTAATGATCTTGTCGGTCCTCAGCTAGTCGGTGAGGTTATGGCTTCGGTTGGTGGGGTGAAGAATAAACAGGATCTGTTGATTTGGATCCTGATAAACATGGTGAGTTTTCTACCAAGTCAGCTTGGGATATTATTCATGTCAAATTCCCAAAAATTGATGATGCGACTTGTATATGGAACAAATGGTTGCCTAGCAAAATTTCTATTTGTATGTGGAAAGCTTATTTTAATTTTCTTAGTGTGGATGATCAAGTCCATAAGCTTGGTATTCCTTTCATCTCTTGTTGCAACTGTTGTGAGAACCGCCATTGTGAAGACTTGAATCACGTTTTGGGGAGTGGAGATTTTGCTAGTGCACTTTGGAGAAAAGTGTCTCCCGAAATGGGGTTCCCATTTGTGGCTATTCAAGGTTGGAAGGAACATAGTGCAGCCTGGTTTGGCCGTGCTTCTCGTAAGTCCCAAGTTGGGGTCCTTACTGGTTTACTTCCATCCATTGTTGTGTGAAGATTGTGGCAACGCCGTTGTAAGGCTAGAATGGAAGATAGGAGGGAATCCGTGAATGAAGTTTGGCACTCTATTAAATTCTGGATGCATGTGGTGATGGAGAACATTTCCACAGTTACAAAGCTTAGTTCAGGGGACGCTAGGCTACTTGCACGGCTTGATATCCCCCCAATTCTTCCGAAAGAAAAAAAAAATGAAAGGGTAGTGTGGTGGTCCAAACCGGCTCAAGGCCGCGTTAAACTGAATGTGGATGAGAGTAGTCTCGGGAATCTAGGAAGTAGTGGTGGTGGTGGTGCTGCTGTGCTTCGTGACAGGGATGGTAATCTTATTTTCTCTTTTTCCAGGTCGTTTGGGATATGTACGAATACGGAGGCTGAACTTCGTACCTTGCTTGAAGGGATGCGTCTTTGCAAAATTGCCAGTTGGAGGGTGATGGATATTGATTGTGGTTCTCAGGTGGTTGTTTCTTGGGTTAAATCCAAATCCTACTCTCTTTGGTATTTATGGGATTTTTGGGACCAAATTGTTGATCACCTTGAGGCGATGGATGTTGTGTGCAATCATTGCTTCAGAGAAGGGAATTCTATGGTGGACTATCTAGCTAAGGAGGGTGCAGAGGGTGCGGATATGTTCTACTCGGTCAGAGCCTTCCTCGGGAGATTAGAGGCCTTGCGAGACTTGACAAATTGGCTATTGCTTACATTAGTACCTAGTTTTGTTGGTGCGCTCGAGGTTTCTGGAGTTTTCTTTCGGTTGTTGATGGCCTCTTTGCACTATCTTCTCTCCAGGTATGTCTCTCATTGCACTGTGTCCTTTATTTTTCTTACTCTATGGTTGTGCAGTTTTTTTGCAGGTTGCTACGTGGGTTTTTCTTTTCTTTGTGTCAAATGTATTGTGGTTGTGTTTTCTTGGTTTTTTTTTTCTTTCGTTTGTTGTAGCCCCTAGGCCTCAAGTTGTAATCACTGTATTCCTCCATCATAAGTAAGGGCTTATTAATAAAATTGGGATGGGGCTGCTATGTGGGTGGCTTCTGGCTCTTCTTAACAAAAAAAAAGACCGATGCGTTGCTGTACAGACCATACACCACTTAGGTCATGAGAGCATCATACATATGCAGGATTTGGGACCATATTAAGCTATACATTATTTATTTATTTATTTAGTTTTGGCCAGGTCTAAATCGCATTCATCGACAAACAATTAATATGAGATTTATTTAATAGTCTGCAAGGATTGGTTGATTTGATCGTCATTCTCTGTGTTATAGGAGCATTTGCGTCCGGATGTGTGTACCGTCAAATTCCTTAAATTTTAATAAAAGATTTTATGAGCATTAGCAGAAAGAAGAATTAAGAGAAGGGAAGTCTGGAAGCAAGGGAGTAATGAGTGTGAAGGACTGAAGCAGTTAAGGCATGTGATAGCACATGATTCATTAAGTAGGTATAGTTACAATTGTAGCCTTAAAGTGTTAACTAAATGTACAAGAATGCCCTCCCCTTAATAACAGAATTAATGTCTCATTTGTGTATAAAAGGGAGTCAAGCTCTTGATGTAAAGCATGCAAAAAGTGAATAGATTTCATTCTTGGAGGAACTGATCCCTCGAAGATCAGATATTCAGTCAATTCTTGAGTTAGTTGTTACAATTGGTATCATAGCAGGTTCATTTTTCTAGGAAATTTTTTTTCTAAATGGCAGAAGGAACTCGTTATAAAGAATTGGAGAAGATGGTGGTGGGTTTGCGACAGAGTCAAGATCAGTAGGAAAGAGTCTTGAAGTTCATCAAGGAGCATTAGAATCCTTGAATTCGAAGCTGGATATGTTGCTTGAGGTTGTGAATGTTAATGGTGACAGGCTGGGTCATCAGAATTCAAGTGGCAGACAAGATGGAGGTAATCAAGAACAAAGAGGTATGCAGTTTCGTGCTATTAAAATAGACTTTCCAAAGTTTGATGGGGATAATCCCATTGGGTGGGTTTATAAAGCAAATCATTATTTTGCTTTGTATCCTATGCCGGATGGACAAAAGATTTGGATGGCATCTTTGTACATGGAGGGAATTGCTTTGATTTGGTTCTAAGGTCCTGAAGAAACTGGTCTTTTTGTTTCTTGGGATGCTTTTGTTGATGCCTTACAATTGAGATTTGGGAATTCATCATATGATGATCCTATGGAAGCTTTGAAACGTTTAAAATAAACTTCTACAATTACTATATACAAAACTGAGTTTGAAGAAATCTTTAATAGGTTGAAAAGATTGTCTGAAGATTATAAACTGAGCTTGTTTTTAAGTGGATTAAGGGATGAAATAAGATTACCTGTGAGGATGCTACATCCCCAGTCTCTTAATTCTGCCTTTGGTCTTGCTAAGATGCAAGAAGAATACATCCACAGTATTCGTGGTAACTTTAGAGGGGGGAATTATCAAAATTCCTATGCACCATTTTCTATTGGAGGAAATTGATTTACTAATAATTTTGCAAGAAAAGAAAACACTCTTGTAGAAAAGAATAACAATTTTAAGCCCTCTTTGCCAATACAAAAAGTTACCCCAACTGAGATGAAGGAAAGAAGGGAAAAAAGGTTGTGTTATTTCAGTGATGAGAAATGGAACCCTAGTCATAAATGTGAGAGGAAGAAGGCTAAGTTCTTTGTGATGGAAGGGATGGAGTTATTTCGAGATGATGACAAGCAAGATTGTGAGATGATAGAAAATCAGGCTGTGGATAAGATTCTGACTTCACAATGTGAAGTTCATCATATATCTCTTAATGCTATAGCAGGATATTTGAGTCCAAGAACTATGAGAATTCATGGTAAGGTTTAGGACTGTCCTGTTGTAATTCTTGTGGACACAAGTAGCACACATAATTTTCTTGATCCCATGATTGCTGGAAAAGTGGGGTTAGGAATTAATATTGCTGAGCAGGTGGAAGTACGTGTAGCTAATGGAGAGAAAATGAGAAGTGAAGGGTTGATAGAATAGATGCAGTTTCAGATGCAAGGCAATCAGTTTAACACTAATTTTTTCTTGTTTCCTCTTGGTGGTTGTGATGTTGTAGTAGGGATGCAGTCGTTGAGAACCTTGGTTCTTGTGTTATGGGATTTTAATGGTTTAACTATGTCCTTCCAGCAAAACAACAAGACAGTGACAATTAGAGGCATGAATGCTACTAAACCTGAATTGGTTGAGGATATTCAGATCTGTCAATTGACTACAATTGAAAGGAAAGGAATGTTGTTACAGTTAGTTCAGCTACGACAGCCTGCTAGCAAAGAACCGATAAACAGTGAAGTTGAGGAGGTCTTGAAAAAGTTTTATTGCAGTTTTTGATGAATCTAAGGGTTTACCTCCAAAGAGGAGCCATGATCACAAGATTTATCTTAAAGAGGGTACAATGCCTATTTTTGTTAGGCCATATAGGTATCCCTTTGTACAAAAAGCTGAGATTGAAAAGATAGTTAAAGTGTAACAGCCCGCTAAAAAATTCAATGGTGGTATTTCTATAGACATTAGAAACCTCGTGAAAACCCCATAAGTTTTCACGAATCGGCTAATCGCAAAGGTTTTAGCCTGCCAACATAGTCAGTGTTATCACTCGCTATGATGCCAGAAATGCGATTTTAATTATTTGAGGTAGTTAGAAGTGTCAGATTACGTTATAGTTTACGCCACTAGACTCAATAGAATATTTAAGATTTTATGGTCCAATAACCCATTTTCATAATTTCGGATGAAACGACTGTTCAAAACTGTGAATTTATTTATAGGGGCACTTCAGGATTGAGCTTTGGTAAAGGGTTTTTACTGTAGGTTAATATGAATATTTAGGATTTTTCAGTACTAAGTTTATTATGCACTTTCTCGGAGTGAATAGTAACCTCGATAAGCGTACTAAGTGCAGTGTTTTCAAAATCACAGTGCGAAATGTCCAAATTAGGTTAGAGAAGTTTTTATTTGGACACTTGGCAAGATTTTAACCACACATAATGAATAGTATTAGATACTTGACACAAAGAGAAACCATTAGATGGATTTGTGAAGATAATCAATGTGTGATATCATGCCACCTAAGCAAAACATTTTTCATCTGATTAACCAAATTGAGTCAGATCAAAGAGGGTTTCAACCCTAGTGAAACCATAAATGGTTGGAATCCATTTGAAACCCCAAAAACTTGATTGAAACCAAAACCCTAAACGGTTTCCCCAAACCCTAAAGTTGGCCTTCAAATCCTTTTTGATCCAATTTCTAGCATTGTGTTTAATCACTTAATTAAATCACTTCCACATGCTATTAATTTCTCAAATTCCTATTATGACATCTTTATCCAACATTTTAAAGCTTAGAAATTTTATTGGGCCAAGAAAAATTGGATTTGGGCTTGATAGCATCTCAAACCCTAACCAAACCCCCTTTAAACCCCAAATTAAAGCCTACTTGGTTGAGGCCCACTAAGGCCCACTAAAGCCCACGAATTTGGCCACCTTGGCAAAGCTTCTTGGAGAAGTTTCCTCCCCCACTTGGCTGACCATTCATTGCCTCAAGTTGCACTCAATAGTGTGGAGGAACCCACCCATCAAGCACCATGCCCCATAGCTTTTGTTGGTAGTCCTTTGCCCCCCACTATCCTCCACTTTATGTCACATGTCTACCTCCACTCAATGATCATTAAGGTCCATATATTCCCCCTACAGAAGTCTTGAGTCGTGCAAGACACACTTACTTCACTTTAATCATTTCTTCACCCCGTTCTTAGAGAGAAACCCAAAAGAGCTCTCTCGGGGTAGATTTCTGTGTCTTATTATGTGGCGATTCAAGACCCTTTATAGGTATTTTCACATGATGACTCCTGCATAAAAGTTGTTCCTCTTTGAGTCTAGTTTCCGTAGATATATTTTTTGTATCATTTCATGGTCTTTTGATCAGTCAAAGGTATTTTTAACCATGGAAAGGTCATTCTGGGCGTGAATCTGGAGAGTATGTTATGTTTTGGAGTTTTTGACCAAGCTAATGGACATATCTTGGTCCGAAAATTTTATGGAGTGTTCTTAGAATGTGTTTAAGAGTTTTCATTAAGATTTTGTTGCATGAATAAAGCTTTTGATGATAGATTTTATTAGATCTATAAACTTGAAAACTGGAAGTGGCAAAACAGTTTTTATTTGGATAAAGTTTGAATATTTCGAGGTTTGATCTTACTCTAAAGGCTTTGATATTTTTATATGATGATCCTAAGTCTCTTATTTTCATGTTAGGATGTTATTTTGGAGATATTTAGTATTAGTTTCAAAGATATGATTTTTCTATGCAAGAGGATTTCAATTAGGCCTAAGATTTGATGTTGTTGGATTAGATCCATGTTTATTGATTTTTAGCCATGTGATTTTAAGTTTGATGGTTGGATCCTATTGAAGACACATCATTAAACTATGTGATGCTTTATTTAGAAGATCTCACCTTCTTAAGCCATTGATCAAGAGATTTATCAAAACTAGTTGCGGAAAAAGTTTCTGTTTTTTGACCAAGTGTAAAACCAAAAACTCCAAGTGTTATTTTGTGATTTTGGTGACTTTAGTTTGATGATTTAAAGCATGGTTGATGTTAGGATGATGTTATGAACATGTTAGAAGTAAGATTTGATTTTTGGAATTAGGATGTGAAATCCTTAAGTTAGGGGTAAAATAGTCGTTTTCCCACATGTAGAGGGTAAAATGATAATTTTACTCTAAGTTAACTTGTTTTCATGTTTCTAATTGTTAGTAATTAAATTTCTAACTTTTAGAATGACCTTTTACAGTTCCTCGTGTTTCACGTTTTATTCTCATAGAACGCGACAATCGAGGTAAGTTAGCTTCTAACTTACTATCAGTTTATTGTGTATGTGTGATGGGTAAGAGAACTACAATTTATGTATGTATGTTATCATATATGCCATGTCATGCAATGTCATTACATGTTTATCTGTTACGCATGATTTATTCGTTCATGAATATTTATCTGTTATAAAATCTTTTCTGTCATGCAATGTTGTATGTTATAAGTATGTCATGTTAAGTATGCCATATGTTACATGTATGCCATGGAATGTTTATATTTAAATCATATTGTGCCATTTACAAGTATACGCCATGTTAGAAAAGTACATGATATTAAATAATATCTCATGCATTAAGAAAAATAAGACATGTTAAGGATAACACGGACCTAAGCGTGTTCATCACAAGTTATGTTAAGGATGACACGGACCTAAGCGTGTTCATCACAAGTTATGTTAAGGGTGACACAGATCTAAGCGTGTTCACCACAAGTTATGTTATGCGGTGCCATGGACTCAAGCGTGGTTCACCTTATGTAAAGTTCATATAAGTTTCAGATCATGTTCAAGTTAAGATATTCATGTCAATCACGACCCTAAATGCTAGGATGGGGTAATATCCTAGTGGAACTCCTTTGTTTACGCTGGAGTGTCTAAATAGGTGTGAAATTCCCTGGGTTGACGAAGTACAGTCAACAGGTTGCGAATGAGGCCTAAGTAACTGGTTATTGGAGCGCGCTAGGCACTAATGCCGATGGTGCCATATTTTATGTTACGTGTATTCATGGGGCCACAACAACTGTGGAGCATGAAGTATGGGGCCACAACAACTGTGGAGCATACACTACGTGAGACACAGCAATGGTGACACGTAGAATATGTGGGGCCACAACAACTGTGGAGTATGTATTAACCCACTCACAGCTGGTCTAGATACCTGTGTTGTGATGCAGTAATCGGCAAGGACACACGGCTCTAGGGGACCCGTGTAGCACCCATATGGTCACGTTATTAATCAAGACAACTGAATAAGATTCCAAGTTTATGTTAAGTTAAGTTTCAGATTAAGTGCATGATAAGTCAAGTTTCAGATCAAGTTCATGTTATGTTATGCTCACGTACATGTTATGTTCATGTTCATGTTATGTTCCAAATTCATGTTCACATCATGTTATGTTCACATTTATGATATGTTCAAGCTCACGTTTATGTTATGTTATGTTCACATTCACATTATGTCTCAAGTTCATGTTTATGTCATGTTATGCTCAAGTTTATGTTATTTTCAAGTTCATATTTATATTATGCATGTTTACGTTCATGCTATATTTCAAGTCCATGTTATGTTTCAAGTTTCACATTCATGTTATGTTGCTAGTCCATGTTATGTTTTAAGCTCAAGTTCATGTCATGTTAAGTCAAGTTCAATTCACGTTTAAGTTCTGGTTATGTCATGCTATATGTCAAGTTATGCTATGCCTATGTACGACTTTACTTATGCATTTATGCTTTTACTGCCATGCATGCATCTTTAACCTGTGTGGGAGTTTCTTGTTAACTTACTGAGATTTGTAATCAAATCTCACCGTGGTAGTCCCAACTACCATTCCCCCCGAATGGTAGACGATGTGTCAGGATCAGAGTAGGGAGCAGACGTTTGTAGACTGAAGGAGGTTAACTAGACGCCGCAGACATGACGCGGAGCTTACAACTTCCATAGTTAGTTTTTGGACAGTTTTCTGGCCTCATTAGTCAAGTTACGTGAGTTACTCGACGAACTTCCTCAATAGTGTATTATGGTAATGTAAATATGGAGTTTGGTCTCCCATGTTTTTGAGGTTATAGTCTTCTAAGACTCATACTGAAATCGTGGATGTTTATTTTGTTAAGCATGGTTGGATTACGATTTAACTATTTGGGATATTATAAGTTTGGTGCATAGTATTGCTCAAGAAAAGAAAAAAAAATTATTCGCTGCGAATATTGCATAATGCTAGATGCATGTTAGGAACATTGCATCTTATATGTCATGAACGGGGGCAGGTAACCATGTGTTGCATGTCCCAAAACTTCAGATGTCCGTTCAATCCCAAGCGGAATTTGGGGGCGTCACATAAAGAATTGCTAGAAGCTGGAGTTATAAGATGCAGTCAATCTCCTTTTTCATCTCCTGTGATTCTTGTGAGGAAAGCTGATGGATCTTGGCGTATGTGTATAGACTACAGGGCTTTGAATAGAGAAACTATTAAAGACAAGTTTCCTATTCCTGTGGTAGATAAACTTCTCGATGAATTATGTGGGGCTACGTTTTTTCCAAGCTAAACCTCAGATCTGGCTATCATCAAGGCCATTATGAGTTTTTGGTTATGCCTTTTGGCTTAACCAATGCTCCTGCTACTTTCCAGTCATTGATGAATGGAGTGTTTCAACCATTTTTAAGAAAATTTGTTATAGTTTTCTTTGATGACATTTTAATATACAGTAAGAATAAGGAAGATCATGTGCAACATTTAACCTTAGTGCTAGAAGTATTAGCAAAGCATACATTGTTTGCTAAGAGAAGTAAATGCAGGTTTGCCTCTAAGCAAATTGACTATCTTGGACATTTGGTGTCTGTTGAGGGAGTGCAGGCTGATCCATCCAAGATAAAGGCCATGGTGGAATGGCCCTTGCCCAATTCCATCAAGTCCTTGAGGGGATTTCTTGGCTTAACTGGCTATTACAGGAAGTTTGTAAGACATTATGGATTAATTGCTGGGCCTCTCACCGATTTGCTTAAAAAAGATTCCTTTCATTGGAGTAATGCAGCTGCACAAGCCTTTGAAGCATTGAAGAAGGCTATTTCTCAACCACCTGTTTTAGCTTTACCTGATTTTACTAAACTATTTTTAATTGAATGTGATGCATCAGGTCGAGGAGTAGGAGCTGTTTTAATGCAGAATGACAGGCCCTTGGCTTTCCTTAGCCAAACTTTGAAAGGAAAAGCATTGGATCTTTCTGCATATGAGAAGGAATTCTTGGCATTAGTAGTGGCTGTTAAGAAGTGGAGACCTTACCTTGTGGGCTCTCAGTTTGTCATCAAAACTGACCAACAAAGCCTAAAGTTTTTACTAGAACAGAAGATAGGTACACCTTCACAACAAAAGTGGATTAGTAAGCTCATTGGTTATGACTTCAAAATTGAGTACAGAAAAGGCAAGGAGAATGTGGCTGCAGATGCTCTCTCCAAAAGAGATGATTCAGGAGACAAAGAAGTACTGCTATCTGCCATAACTGTTTTGGATCCAATGTGGTTGCAGCAGTTGAAAGACTCTTATTTGCATGATGAAGAGATCTCTACTATATGTCAGAAGTTGCAGAAAGGGGAATTAATGAATCAGGCCTTTACATTACATAATGGGTTTTTGTTGAAGAAAGGTAGAGGTAGAGTATTTTTATCTTCCAAGTCCCCTTTGAAACAGCAAATACTGGAATTTATACATAGTAGTGCTTTTGGAGGCCACTCTGGCTACCAAAAGTCCTTACACAGAGCTAAAGCAGACTTTATTTGGTTGGGAATGAGGAAGGACATTAAGAATTTTATTAAAGAATGCGAAGTATGTCCGAAATGCAAAGTGGAGAATCTATTACCAGAAGGGTTATTGTAGCCATTACCTATTCCTATGAAGTCATGGAGTGATATCTCTATGGACTTTATTGATGCACTTCCTAATTCAAAGGGATTTTCTATCATTTTAGTGGTTGTGGACAGACTCACTAAGTATGCCCATTTTTTACCACTTTCTCATCCTTACACTGCAGTTTCTATGGCAAAGCTTTTTATTTCACAAGTTTTCAAGTTGCATGGTATGCCTGCAACAATTGTTACTGATCAAGATGCAACTTTCACAAGTGGATTTTGGAAAGAACTCTTCAGGTTGCAAGGTACAAAGCTTCATTACAGTTCTGCTTATCACCCTCAATCGGATGGACAAACAGAAATTGTGAATAAGTGTGTGCAACAGTATTTGAGGTGTTTTGTTTCTGAGAGACCAAAACAGTGGAGTTATTGGCTGCCTTGGGCAGAATGGTGGTACAACACCTCTTTGCATGCAACAACTAAAATGACACCATTTGAGGCTTTGTATGGTGTGCCTCCTCCTGCCTTGTTACAATATGCAACAGGTGCAACTCAGAATGAAGCAATAGATTCAGAGTTGAGATCTTGAGAGGAGATTCTGTCCTTATTGAGAAAGAATTTGCTGGCAGCATAATCTACCATGAAACAACAGTATGATAAGAAGCATGTTTATAGGCAATTTCAAGTTGGTGACAGGGTTTACTTGAAGTTACAGAAGTACAAGCAACACACTGTGGGATTTGTTGTTAATCCTAAGCTGGCAACACGATATTGTGGTCCCTTTAAGGTGTTAGAGTGTATTGGGATAGTAGCATATAAACTGGAATTACCACCAACTTCAGCTATCCATCCAATTTTTCATGTGTCCAGGTTAAAGAAGCATGTGGGGCCTTTGAAGATTGTTTCCTCAGCCTTACCATTGCAAGATTCACATGGTGCAATTAGAAATGAGCCTGAGCAAGTTTTGCAGAGAAGAATGACTCCTGTTAACAACAAACCATTTATTGAATTGTTGATTAAATGGTGTGGGGCCTCTGAGAAAGATGCTACATGGGTTACTGTTGAGCAATTGCAATTGCAATACCTTGACCCTGTGGGCAAGGTCTTTTGAAGGGGGGGTGAATTGTTATGAGCATTAGCAGAAAGAAGAATTAAGAGAAGGGAAGTCTGGAAGCAAGGGAGCAACGAGTGTGAAGGACTAAAGCAGTTAAGGTACGTGATAGCACATGATTCACTAAGTAGGTATAGTTACAATTGTAGCCTTAAAGTGTTAACTAAATGTACAAGAATGCCCTCCTCTTAGTAACAGAATTAACGTCACATTTGTGTATAAAAGGGAGTCGAGCTCCTGATGTAAAGCATGCAAAAAGTGAATAGATTTCATTCTTGGAGGAACTGATCCCTCGAAGATCAGATATTCAGTCAATTCTTGAGTTAGTTGTTACATTTTAACTTTTTAACAAAAACTCATTTCCATCCAATTGCCTATTTTAGAGAAAATGTTTAGAATTTCAATTGTGGCTCTTTCTAAATATGAGGAGATACTGTTTATATCTTGTGATACCCCATTTTTAAGTGTATTTTCACTGAAGGAGTATTTTAATTTAATTAAAATAATGGTTCTTTTATTTTAAATTATCAGATTTTAATTTGATTTTATTTGTTTGAGTTTAAATTGCTGTCTAATTTATTTTAGCTTGTCTTTGGATTTTAAATTAAGTTGTTAGTTTTTACTAGTTATTTATTATATTTTAGCTTTATGTTGTGTTTAAATTATTTTCTTGGTTTTATTTCTTTTAAAATTGTTTTCGTTGGATCAGTTTTTGGACTCCAGATGTGAGGATTGAACCTCATTTCTTTTCCTCCATCTTTTCTTTTCTCTTTTTCTTTTACTTTTTTCTTTCTCTTTTTCCTCTTCTTTTCTTTCTTTTCTTCCTTTCTCTCCCAATTTCCCTCTGCGCGTTCGAACCTCTCTCTCTCTCCATTTCCGGCCGTTTTTCATCTCATCCCAAACCCGCCGCCACTGGCCACCATGCGGCACACCACCCCCACCAATCTCTTCCCCTCCAACCAGTGAACCACCCCACAAATTTCCACCTCCATCCGAGCCACCGTTTAGCCGGAAGAGCCTCTCCAAGCTGAATGGCTTTTGGGCCGATCTGCCGCTGTCGCTCCACCTCCGGCCACCACCTCTTCACCACTTCATCACCGACACCTTGCTGTCCGTCGCCAGAACAGCCCCCATGAGCTAACTTTCCAATTTGGGTATTTTGGCCTTCTACGGCCATTTTCGCCGCCACCCACGGCCAACCTTCACTTCCACTAGTTTCATAAACACCTCTAAGTTATTCCCTACCAATCTCAAGTCTTGGTTTGTCCCCAATCAAAAGTGGGTATTTTACACCCACGGCCACAGTGTATTTACACTGTTACGTTGCTTTTTCATAGCCGTTTGCAGCTCGTCGATCCTTCGAAAATTATCATATAGCGCTGTAAGTATTTTCTAAACTTCATTTTAGATTTAAATATATTATTGCTTTTACAATAATTATTTGTGACTGGTTGGTTATTCTGGACTGAGTCCGAGGAGTCGGGGGTCGGTTGGATTTGAGGACGGAGTTGCTTGTTTATTTGTTATGGATATTTGAGAATTGTTGGTTAATTGGTGTCGTATCATTTGCATTGCATTGTGCACGCATATGCATGTGTTAAATATTGAAAACTGGGTTTTCAAGCGAGAAATGTTTTTTGGTATATGTGAACGATTAGATTGATTGGTTTGAGTCAGAGGCACGTGCAGGGATGGTGGTAGAGTCCCGCCTGCGATTCCCGCCTACGGTGCACGTGGCGTAGGGATGTGGTAAGCAGGGATGGTGGTAGAGTCCTTTATGTGATTTCCGCCTACGGTGCACGCGTAGGGATGGTGGTAGAGTCCCGCCTACGATTCACGCCTACAGTACTCTGATGGTTTGGTTAATGGGCCATTTTCTGGGAAAATGGCGAGATTGGTTTTTGGGCCATTATCTGGGATAATGGCGAAAATATATTTTGGGCCAAATGGGATTTTGGCGTGTGTGGTAAAAATGTGGATTTTTTTTAGACATGTGCATTGGGCATCTTTTCATGCATATTGTAGAGTTTAATATATTTCTATCTTATAGCGTTTAGATTATTATATACCTGCGGCACCATTTTTGGTACTGTAGACTTTAATGCAGAGGTTGAGGAGGAGGAGGCTAAGCCCGAGGAGGCGGCTCCGCCATAGTTTTAACTTGGAGTTGCCTAGCTTTGAATATTATTTGTAGTTGTTTTTATGATATGTATTTGGATTTGAGATAGTGTTGAACATGTAATATTTTATTTACGTGTGTTTTAAACTGGTTTGTAATTAAACAAAAATTATGGTACTTAGTTATATGACTTTATTATCCGCTGCGTGTTTTTCTTTGTACACATGTTGTATGTACACACACTTGGCACTAGGCGATGGGATGTGTGACCTGTGTTGTCATCATCCCGACGTCTCAACTTCCATGTGGCCGTACATGAGAGTTGAGGGCGTCACATATCTAAATTATTTTTTATAAATATTATATTAATTCTAACCCATAAAGCAAATTCATCTTTTAATTATCTCTGCTATTTCTCATATTGATATTTATTTTGAAATTTGAAAAATATATCACCATTGAGATTATCCAAAATTAAGAAATATTGACCAGCATTTATTTTTATAAATATTATTGTTCAAAAAGATAAATAGTTTTAAAAAAAGTTGTTAGAGATGAAAAATAGAAAATATGGGTACAACAAATAATTAAATAATTACAAAAATGTGAAAAAAGATCAATTAAAAAATTTTCTTAGACTCTTTCCCTGAAAGAAAAATAAAATTGAATAGTTAATGATGTACAAATAAATAAGTAGAAAAAATAATAGAGAAATCTTATTTTAAAAGAATAAAGAAAAAATAGAGAGTGAGATGGATGAGGTTTTGGTAAGATGAGCAAAATTTAGAACAAAATTTAAGAAAAGATGATTTTTAGCTAAAATTTGAAGAAATATTTGTTTTGTGAATGCTCTAAGGGAGTTCCTATTAGTAGAAGTATTTCCTAGGAATCAAAATTAGATAGATATTGAGGTATATTAGGGGAGGTTTGGATAGTGAATTGAGATGAGATGAGTTGACATTAAAGTTAAAAGTTGAATAAAATATTGTTAGAATATTATTTTTTAATATCACTATTATTTTGAAATTTGAAAAAGTTGAATCATTTATTATATTTTGTGTGAAAATTAAAAAAAAAATGAGATGAGTTTGGGGACTTTTGTATCCAAACCGAGGCTAACGATAAAAAAAAAATGAGATGAGTTTGGGGACATTTATTATCATTTACTTTTTCTTGTTTCCCTAATTTGTGTGGTATAACGACATCCTTTGTACTAATTTTTATGTTTTTTGTGATGCAATTTATATAATTTCAATATGGTTATATTTTTGCTCTGATTACCCTATCATTTTTTGTCCTTTACATATTACTCTAATGTCCGGTTTGGATACAAAAGGTATCCCAATTTATACAAATTAGCGAAGCAATTCCAAATGCAATTTATGGCCAATAGAAGGCGACAACTACCAACAATGTATCTTTTGACCATCAAGCAAAAGGAAACTGAGAGTTTAAAGGCATAATTCACCTGATTTAACAAAGAGAGGTTAATCACCGATGACTAGGACGATAACGCTAACTGCCCTTCTGATGGCGTGTGGCCTAGGAGCCAATTTAAAGCAGAATTGACGAGGAAGACTCCGTCAACCCTAAGGAAATTCATGGACAAAGCCGACGATTTTGTTAATGCGAAGGATACCTTACATGCCATTATCGAACCAAGAAAGGGGGAGATGAAGGTAGAGAACAGAATTTCTAGCAGAGTGGGAGAACGGAGACCCATTCTCAACTCCCAAGAAAGAAGGCGAGAATTACAAGCACTACCACACGAATGTAGCTCCAGATTAATTCACAGCAACCTTAGCGTACAGCCAAAGTAGGAGTCTGCGGGTAAGGAAGATCTAGTGCAAGTAAGAAGAGGTCAACGATTTTACAAATATCATCAATTGAATACCCATTAGACAAAAGATTGCTACATGTTGCGCCTAAACTTTAACTCAAATTAATGAACCAAAATTTAGTGCAGTTTTACCTGCAAGTATACAGGTGTTGTAGTACCTTACAGGATCGAATCCACAGGGATTGACTAATGTGAAAATTTCTCTCAAACAAATTAAAATAAAATATTAAAAGAGATTTGTAATTGAAACTAAAATGAGATTATTGAAATTATGATTTTTGACATAACAAAATAAAACTAAAATAATAAAATGTATTGATATGGGAAAAGACTAAGGTTTCGAGGATCCGTTTAATAATTTAAAATATTGTTTCCGATCGAATTACTTCAATTAAACTAGAATAATGATTCCGTTTAATTGGAGGATTTAGCATTTAAGATCAAGAAAATAATTATTAATAATTGAGCATGAGCGATCGATGATTAAGACATTTACAAAACTCTTTTGATTATCACAGGGATTTCTCAAGCATTCATTGTATTCGGAAATCACAATAAATCAAGAAAAATATATAGATAATCAAAATTTCCAATTATAAAATCCTTCAATCAATCAAACTCGCAAAATAAATTTGACGTAGATCCGAAAGCAATTTTCAAATCATTAAACTTCACCTCTAACCTTAGTATGAAAATTTAGCCAACCATGTTTAACACAAGATCTATAGAAATTAAATAAAAATCCTCCGTAAACAAACTAAGATAAAACACATAAGTTAACACTAAAAAAAAACTAGCCGAAGTGCAATAGTCTGGAACCACTAAGAGCTAAGAACGAACTAAACAAATGCTTAAAATGAAAAATTAAAATCTAAAACCGAGCGGAGCTAACGTCCAACGAAAACCGAAAAGAACGGAAATGATGCCACCAACCAACGTCTAAAAACATGAAACGTAAAAACGTCTCCTTCCCAAATAAAACTGAACTCCCGAAAAAAATACAAGCAAGCCGTCCAATGGTCTGTCTCTTAAATCTGAAACTTCCCAGACGTAAAAAAAAAACTCAGCTAGTCGAATGACAACTGAAAAGAAAAGAGAACGGAAACAAAAAAAATGCTGAACCAAAGAACTAAAGATAAAAGACGCCGAACGGTTCTCAAAACCAAAATGAAATAAAACTCACAAATCAGCCGACTACAACAGATAGAACTGCAGAAGATAAAATAAATCAAAATGTCCAACAAGTAGAGTCTATCTCTTCAGAAACGAAAGCATAATAGAAAGCAAAAACAAAATGAAATGAACCAGCCGGAAGAGAGGAAGTTTGGTCACTGCACTCTAACATCAACGAAAAAAAATAAAATAAAATGAACCAGCCTTCCCTTTCCTCCTCAACTTCGTTTCTGTCCGTGAAAGACCAGAGAAAACAATTCTCTGCTTCTGCTCTTCTAGCCCAGTCCGAAACCATCAAAAGTCTCTGTTTTTCCTCCCAAAAACAGAGCAAACATGAACTCACTTCAACCTCAATCCTTATTTTTTTCTCCCTCGTTTCCCTCTGAACGTAAAAGAGTTTTAAAGCTAGCGGAAGACCTCTCAGAAACTTCCCGAACCTCCCTTACCTGAACGTAAGCTCTCTCTTTTTCTCTTCTATTATTTTTTTTTTCCGTAAGTTTTTCTCTCCCAACGTCCAGGCTCCCCCCCAACATCACATCCTCTCCTCCTTTTATAGACTTTCGTCTAGCTATACCTCCAGCCAATTCATGCACCAATTCCCCCACGTTCTCTTCTATTTTTTTTTCTTTTCTGTTTTTATTTCTTCCTTAAGTTCCGTCAATTTCTTCTTCTGCTTTCGGCTCCGTATATCTCTTCTTCTGCTTTCGGCTGCTTTTCGGCAACTTTTGGCTTCATTGCAAGAAGCCTCCACGTCCAGCCCTCCTTCCTCTTTTCTTTATTTATTTATTTTTTTTTTCGTAAACTCCTCCGTAAAACACTCCTCACCTCTCTTCTATTTTTTTCTTTTCTTTCTTCCATAAATCTTGCCTCTGAACGCGTCCAACAACCTCTTTTGTTTCTGCTTCATTTTCTGTCCATCTCAGCCCTAAAAGATGACAAGAAATAGCATACAATACATCCAATCAGAAGGTTCCGTAATTGCCGAAAAATTGCCAGTCGAAGTCCCCGCCGTGAAGCTCTTTTTCCTCTTGTTTTCACTTTTCGTTCCACTATGTTTATTTTTCTTTTGGTTCCACTCTCCTTAAATCACTCTCCTAATGTGTCCTGCTGTCCACGAGAAGAAGAATTTCGCCGAACCATTCTCCGTGATTCCTTCTCGCCCAAATCTACATTTTGTCTTTCGGCTTTGAGCATATGGAGCCGAAAGCAGAAGAAGAAATTGACGGAACTTACGGAAGAAATAAAAACAGAAAAGAAAAAAAAATAGAAGAGAACGTGGGGGAATTGGTGCATGAATTGGCTGGAGGTATAGCTGGACGAAAGTCTATAAAAGGAGGAGAGGATGTGATGTTGGGGGGGAGCCTGGACGTTGGGAGAGAAAAACTTACGGAAAAAAAAAATAATAGAAGAGAAAAAGAGAGAGCTTACGTTCAGGTAAGGGAGGTTCGGGAAGTTTCTGAGAGGTCTTCCGCTAGCTTTAAAACTCTTTTACGTTCAGAGGGAAACGAGGGAGAAAAAAATAAGGATTGAGGTTGAAGTGAGTTCATGTTTGCTCTGTTTTTGGGAGGAAAAACAGAGACTTTTGATGGTTTCGGACTGGGCTGGAAGAGCAGAAGCAGAGAATTGTTTTCTCTGGTCTTTCACGGACAGAAACGAAGTTGAGGAGGAAAGGGAAGGCTGGTTCATTTTATTTTATTTTTTTTCGTTGATGTTAGAGTGCAGTGACCAAACTTCCTCTCTTTCGGCTGGTTCATTTCATTTTATTTTTGCTTTCTATTATGCTTTCGTTTCTGAAGAGATAGACTCTACTTGTTGGACATTTTGATTTATTTTATCTTCTGCAGTTCTATCTGTTGTAGTCGGCTGATTTGTGAGTTTTATTTCATTTTGGTTTTGAGAACCGTTCGGCGTCTTTTATCTTTAGTTCTTTGGTTCAGCATTTTTTTTGTTTCCGTTCTCTTTTCTTTTCAGTTGTCATTCGACTAGCTGAGTTTTTTTTTTACGTCTGGGAAGTTTCAGATTTAAGAGACAGACCATTGGACGGCTTGCTTGTATTTTTTTCGGGAGTTCAGTTTTATTTGGGAAGGAGACGTTTTTACGTTTCATGTTTTTAGACGTTTGGTTCGTGGCATCATTTCCGTTCTTTTCAGTTTTTGTTGGACGTTAGCTCCGCTCGGTTTTAGATTTTAATTTTTCATTTTAAGCAATTTGTTTAGTTCGTTCTTAGCTCTTAGTGGTTCCAGACTATTGCACTTCGGCTAGTTTTTTTTTAGTGTTAACTTATGTGTTTTATCTTGGTTTGTTTACGGAGGATTTTTATTTAATTTCTATAGATCTTGTGTTAAACATGGTTGGCTAAATTTTCATACTAAGGTTAGAGGTGAAGTTTAATGATTTGAAAATTGCTTTCGGATCGACGTCAAATTTATTTTGCGAGTTTGATTGATTGAAGGATTTTATAATTGGAAATTTTGATTATCTATATATTTTTCTTGATTTATTGTGATTTCCGAATACAATGAATGTTTGAGAAATCCCTGTGATAATCAAAAGAGTTGTGACGCCCCCAAATCCTCACGTACCAACACGGGGAAAATGAGACGTCCGGATGGTGACAACACGGGTCACCACCCTATCGACGAGTGCTAAGTGTGTGCAAGCGGCACGTGTGCACAAGGAAATANTATCTCTTCTTCTGCTTTCGGTTGCTTTTCGGCAACTTTTGGCTTCATTGCAAGAAGCCTCCACGTCCAGCCCTCCTTCCTCTTTTCTTTATTTATGTATTTTTTTTTCGTAAACTCCTCCGTAAAACACTCCTCACCTCTCTTCTATTTTTTTCTTTTCTTTCTTCCATAAATCTTGCCTCTGAACGCGTCCAACAACCTCTTTTGTTTCTGCTTCATTTTCTGTCCATCTCAACCTTGAAAGATGACAAGAAATAGCATACAATACATCCAATCAGAAGGTTCCGTAATTGCCGAAAAATTGCCAGTCGAAGTCCCCGCCGTGAAGCTCCTTTTCCTCTTGTTTTCACTTTTCGTTCCACTATGTTTATTTTTCTTTTGGTTCCACTCTCCTTAAATCACTCTCCTAATGTGTCCTGCTGTCCACGAGAAGAAGAATTTCGCCGAACCTTTCTCCGTGATTCCTTCTCGCCCAAATCTACATTTTGTCTTTCGGCTTTGAGCATGCGCTTTTGATGATCTCGTGAATTTTATTTAAGCTGAAAATAAAGAAATAAAAATACACTCAAAATAAATTAAAAAGAAAATAGATTATTAAAAATATATTATATATGTGAGGAAATATTGTCCAATTAATGCATAATTATAAAATTAAGCATAAACATGATATTAATCAATTAAAAATCACAACTCGAATTTATGCTTATTAACTATTTTTCCATCTAAAACCAATAATAATGTCACGAATCAATTGAAATACATTGGTTTTAAATAGCTAAAATATGCAATTTTACAGCTCAAACACTACACAATAGAAAAGATGGTATTTGAGCTAACAGGGAGTAGCGAGTTAGAGCGAATGCTCACCAAACATGTAAAACCAAGGCGGAGGGAAGAACGAGAATGAAGCATATGGTGAAGAAATAGTCTTAAAAGGCCGCAATTCCCCACGACAAAACCCTATCCGTAAAAAAGCGTCCTTAGGAGAGATCTATGTGATAGCTGGGGGGATTTGTGGGAGGTGGTGTGTCCATCTCTAGTAAGAAAGCACGTGCCCACAGGGTAAGGTGTGAAGAAGTTTACCACGGCAGATAGGTCATTCAAACACCCACGATGTGTGGGGTATGGCAGCCATCTCCTTTGAAGAAGAGGATTATGAGGGGGTCGGTCTCATACTTGCACAATGATGCACTGGTGGTAACACTCCAGTCACCAACTAATGGAAGCTCAACGAACATCCTATTCTGGGAGGCCTTTGTCAAGATGGGCATCAACCCTAGCATACTATGACCAGCACCCAACCTGCTGAGGGGATTTCAAGTGACACAATACAGTTTGTGGACTTCAAAACTTTACCTATTATTGTAGGAAAAGGAGCCTCAATCACCACCTCAATGATTGACTTCTTGGTGGTCAAAGTCCCATTGTCCTATAACGCCATACTAGGACACCCAACCTTGAACAGGCTGAGGGCTATCACGTATAAATATCACTCAAGATGAAATTCCCCACATAGGCTGGAAAGGGGGAAGTACGAGGCAAGCATGCTCTGTAGGGGTGTAACTGGTCCGGTTTGGTCCAGTTTTAGACAAAATTTGGGACCAAACCAATATGCACCGGTTTTGTATTTTCAAAAAATGATTACACACCAGTTACCTTCCTAAACAGGTAGCTCTAGTTTTACCAGTTCGGGTCCGGTTCGATCCAGTTTTCCTGTTTTAATAATATTAGTATATATACTAGTATTGGTTATAATGATTAGAATAACTATATATTAGTATTTGCTATACTAATTTTAATTTATTATAACTATATCTTTGATAGTGATAGTATTAGTATTACTATATCATTATTTCATATATAATTATTTAGTATAGTGATTTATATAGTAATTTATATATAGACTTAAAATATATTACTAATAGTAATATAGTATTAGACTATTAGTATTAGGCCATAAAATGTAAATTGTAATTAATATACATTATATACTAATGTATATTAGTATTACAAATTTACTAATGTACTTATAAAAAAGAATATATTGGGAATTTATTAGGCCATAAAATGTTATTAATATATAAATATTATGATTAAAGCATATGATCAAATAAGTTTTCATGTTTAAGATTAAAATTTTATGTTATAAATTATTAAAACATTATCTTATATATAATTATAATTTATATTATTATATATAAAAATTATATATAATATTAAAAATAATATATAGAAAATTAAAGAAATTAATTTAAAATATATAATATAGCGAACCGGTCCAGTCCTAAAAAGCATAGAACTGAAATTGAAAGGGTACCGGCCAGTTTTGGAATTAAGGGAACTGGTCCCAGACCAAACCAGTCTAAAACCAGTTTTCCTGTTAATTTTTACACCCCTAACGCTCTGGCTTGAGAATGCTACATCCAAGAACTCAAGGCGAGTGCCTTGATGTTCGCATAATCAGAGATTATGCCCAAAAGGAGCTGCGCACCTCCACCAATGGTTCTAATTGATCGCAACTTGGAGACAAGAAACGAAGAGAATTGAAGCTAAGGCCAACTAACCGTTAGAGCTGGTGAGCTTGCAATCAGGATGGGCAGATGCCATAACTCGGGTAGGCATAAGACTCCCTTTGAAATCAGGGAAGCCCTAAAAAAACTCTTAATTGAGCATAGAGAAGTGTTTGTATGGAGTCATCTCTTAATTGAGCATAGAGAAGTGTTTGCATGGAGTCATGAAGACATGCCCAGTATTGACAACGCAATTATTGAACATAGCGTGTGTGTCGACCCCACCTATGAAAGATCTGCCAGAAGAGGAGGTCGCTTTGTGATATCCGCTCCTTCTTTCTTCTTCTTTAATTATGAGCCTCGTTCTATTTGCCGAGCTTCGGTCTATGTGCTGAGCCTCGTCCTACGTATCGTACCTCGATGATGTGTTCCAAAAGTTATCCAGCAAATTTCAAAGTAAGATAGATATTTTAAAACTTATGGATATTTTAAATATTTTGGAAATATTTATAGGTGATATTTCCAGTATTATTAGATAGCTTGTTTTTAAAGTAACACAATTATAATATTTTAATGAGCTCTAAAAATATTATAATTGTAGATAATTACTTAACTTAAATATTTTAGTTATTTTAAAATATTAAGAGGTTTAACTTTACGTTGAAAACTCTAACTTAAATTTAAATGATTTTATTCTCTTTGAGTAATTAACGATACTTCATCATTTTAAATAAAGATGAAGAAATATTATTTTATAAACTTTATTTTATAAAATAATATTCTATCTTAATTCATCTCAGTGTTTTATTTTAAATTTTAGTTTAAATAAAACACTTACGCATTTTCAAATCAGTATTTAAATTCATCGTTAGATCGTTTTAAGAATTCCAAAATGAAAGACTTGGATTAAAAACCCAAGCCCCTATCCTTTTCTCTTCACTTTTTCCTTTCTTCTTTCTCTCTCTTCTCTCTCCTCTCTCTCTCCCTCATGCTCAACATACACTGCGTTCCTTCCACCCGTGTTGCACTTCACCTCCATAGCCTAGCCGCTGCCAGCCACGGTTGGCTCCACCGCTGGTCGCCGATCACTCCCCCCATGCCGGCCAACACTTCCTCTTGTCGACAAGCTCACACATTCCCCCTTTCTCCTCCCACAGCTTCACTAGCCGAAATGGGTAAAAACACATCATCCTTCTCCAAGCCGTCATACGGCAGCTATGGCCTCACCGCCAGTCACCAACTGACCATAACCCACCGGCCAGTAATCCCTTCCACTGGCAAGCCTCCACGTGCCCTCCTTCCCCCTCCACGACATCATCCTTAAAATGGGTTTTACACCCATTTCCTCCACCTAGAGCCACCATACACGGCCAAAACAGCCACTGAGCACTTCCACCAGCACCACCACATCATGAGCTTCCTCTTCATGTCCTACTTTTCCTCTACCTCTCTCTCTTTCTCCGATGGGTCTCCACAACCATAGGTTCGATTGCACCACTATACACGACTACCCACGGCGTCTCACTACCACCATCTTGCTCCTCTCATCACCACGACCTTCCCCAACAATTTTCATGCCAACAGAGCTGTACATAGTTCTCACTCTCCCTCACTCTCCAAGGCAAGGGTTGCACTATTATTGGCCAATCTGCCATCGTGAGCCACCGCCCAGACACCACCTCGCCATCATAGCTCCACCACACCTTCCTCTACCTCTCCCTAGCTTCCCATGAAGTTCCATAGTCTTCCTCCACCTCAAGCAACCTCCCTCCCTTTCGGATGCACTGTTCACGACGTGATGCCACTGTGCTCTGCCACCTTTGACCACCACGAGGCCACCTTGAGCCTTTCCAAGACCATGCCTAGCTATTTGCAAGCCTAAATCGTCACTTTATGTAACAGCCCGCTAGAAATTCAATGGTGAAATTTCTATAGACTTTAGGAACCTCGTGAAAACTCCGTAAGTTTTCACGAATCGATTAATCGCATAGGTTTTAGCCTGTCAACATAGTTAGTGTTATCACTCACTATGGTGCCAGAAATGTGATTTTAATTATTTGAGATAGTTAGAAGTGTCAGAATACATTATAGTCTACACCACTAGGCTTAATTGAATATTTAGGATTTTTCAGTACTAAGTTTATTACGTTTTTTTGGAGTGAATAGTAACCTCGGTAAGCGTACTAAGCGCAGTATTTTCAAAATCACAGTGTGTAATGTCCAAATTAGGTAGAGAAGTTTTATTTGGATACTTGGAAAGATCTTAACCACACATAATGAATAGTATTAGATACTTGGCATAAAGAGAAACCATTAGATGGAATTGTGAAGGAAATCAAGGTGTGAGATCATGCCACCTAAGCAAAATCTTTTTAATCTGATCAACCAAATTGAGCCAGATCAAAGAGGGTTTCAACCTTAGCGAAACCATAAATGGTTGGAATCCATTTGAAACCCCAAAAATTTGGTTGAAACCGAAACCCTAAAAGGTTTCCCCAAACCCTAAAGTTGGCCTTCAAATCCTTTTTGATCCAATTTCTAACATTGTGTTTAATCACTTGAATAAATCACTTCCACATGCTATTAATTTCTCAAATTCTTATTATGACATCTTTATCCAACATTTTAAACCTTAGAAATTTGATTGGGCCAAGAAAAATTGGATTTGGGCTTGATAGCATCTCAAACCCTAGCCAAACCCCCTTTAAACCCCAAATTGAAGCCCACTTGGTTGAGGCCCACTAAGGCCCAAAAATTTGGCCACCTTGGAAAATATTATTGGAGAAGTTTCCTCCCCCACTTGGCAGACCATTCATTGCCTCAAGCTGCACTCAATAGTATGGAGGAACCCACCCCATCAAGCACCATGCCCCATAGCTTTTGTCCTTTGCCCCCCACTATCTTCCACTTTATGTCACATATTACCTCCACTCAATGATCATTGAGTCGTGCAAGACACACTTACTTCACTTTAATCATTTCTTCACCCCGTTCTTAGAGAGAAACCCAAAAAAGCTCTCTGGGGCAGATTTCTGGGTCTTTTTGCATGGAGCTTTTCAACCCTTTGTAAGTATTTTCACATGATGACTCCTTCATAAAAGTTGTTCCTTCTTGAGTCTAGTTTCTGTAGATGTATTTTTGGTATCATTACATGGTCATTTGGTAGGTCAAAAGTATTTTTAACCATGGAAAGGTCATTCTGGGCGTGAATCTGGAGAGTATGTTATGTTTTGGAGTTTTTGACCAAGCTAATGAACATATCTTGGTCTGAAAATTTTATGGAGTGTTCTTAGCATGTGTTTAAGAGTTTTCACTGAGTTTTTGTTGCATGACTAAAACTTTTGATGAGATATTTTATTAGATCTAGAAACTTGAAAACTGGAAGTGGCAAAACAGTTTTTATTTGGAGAAAGTTTGAATATTTCGAGGTTTGATCTTACTCTAAAGGCTTTGAGATTTTTATATGATGATCCTAAGTCTCTTATTTTCATGTTAGGATGTTATTTTGAAGATATTTAGTATTAGTTTCAAAGATATGATTTTTCTATGCAAGAGGATTTCGGTTAGGCCTAAGATTTGATGTTTTTGGATTAGATCCATGTTTATTGATTTTTAGCCATGTGATTTTAAGTTTGATGGTTGGATCCTATTTAATACACATCATTAAACCATGTGATGCTTTATTTCGAAGATATCACCTTCTTAAGCCATTGATCAAGAGATTTATCAAAACTAGTTGAGGAAAAAGTTTCTGTTTTTGGACTAAGTGTAAAACCAAAAACTCCAAGTGTTATTTTGTGATTTTGGTGACTTTAGTTTGATGATATAAAGCATGGTTGATCTTAAGATGATGTTATGAATATGTTAGAAGTAAGATTTGATTTTTTGGAATTCTTGGAGTTAGGATGTGAAATCCTTAAGTTAGGGGTAAAATGGTCATTTTCCCACATGTAGAGGGTAAAATGATAATTTTACTCTAAGTTAGCTTGTTTTCATGTTTCTAATTGTTAGTAATTAAATTTCTAACTTTTAGAATAACCTCGTACAGTTCCTCGTGTTTCGCACTTTATTCTTGTAGAACGCGACGATCAAGGTAAGTTAGCTTTTAACTTACTATCAGTTTACTGTGTATGTATGATGAGTAAGAGAACTACAATTTATGTATGTATGTTATCATATATGCCATGTCATTACATGTTTATCTGTTACGCATGATTTATTCTTTCATGAATATTTATCTGTTATACAATCTTTTCTATCATGCAATGTTGTATGTTATAAGTATGCCAAGTTAAGTATGCCATATGTTACATGTATGTCATATCATATGATATTCACTGTTGCAAGTATGTCACGTCAAGTTTGCCATCTATTACATGTTCGGTCATGTTACGAAGTGTTTCCATCTCAAGTAAGTCATGTCTTTCAAGTTACGTTTAAGTCAACTATGTCCAGCGTACTCTTGGTGTAATCATTCCGATTGCTAGGGTACATATTTTTAAGATACTCTTGATGGAATCATTCTGATTGTCAGAGTAATATATGGTACTCCTGGTGATGGAATCATTCTGATTGTCAGAGTAATATGAGGTACTCCTGGTGTAATCATTCTGATTGCTAGGGTACGTGTTTTTAAGATACTTGTGATGGAATCATTTTGATTGTTCACTATTTCTGATGAAACGACTGGCGAAATCATTTTGATTGTCAGAATCCAAGTCCAAGTTCATGTTAAGTAAAGAAGCAATATTCCAAGTTTATGTTAAGTCAAGTTTAAGATCAAGTGCATGTTAAGTCAAGTTTCAAATCAAGTTCATGTTATGTTATGTTATCTTCTGCTCACATACATGTTATGTTCATGTTCACGTAAGTTTCAAGTTCATGTTCATATCATGTTATGCTCACGTTTATGATATGTTCAAGCTCACATTCATGTTATGTTATGTTCACGTTCACATTATGTCTTAAGTTCACATTTATGCCATGTTATGCTCAGGTTTATGTTAAGTTCAAGTTCATATTTATGTTATGCATGTTCACGTTCATGCTATGTTTCAAGTCTATGTTATGTTTCAAGTTTACGTTCATGCTATGTTGCTAGTCCATGTTATGTTTTAAGCTCAAGTTCATGTCATGTTAAGTTAAGTTCAGTTCACGTTTAAGTTCAAGTTATGTCAGTTATGTCATGTTATATGTCAAGTTATGCTATGCTTACTTACGACTTTAATTATGCATTCATGCTTTTACTGCCATGCATGCATCTTTAACCTGTGTGGAGGTTTTATGTTAACTTGCTGAGATTTGTAATCAAATCTCACTGTGGTAGTCCCAACTACCATTCCCCCCCGAATGGTAGATCTTGTCACAGGACCCGAAGGAGAATTGGAATCTGACCAACTGAACCCGGTCGACTAGGCCACGGTGCAATGTTGATGATGGCATAGTATTTAACTTAGGTTACTACTTGTACTTTTGGAGTTGTATCTCAAGTACTCTTTTGATCACAACCATTTTGGACTAGTTTGATGATCATGGCTGACTCAGCTTATAATGTTGTCTTCCAAGCGTAGAAGCTGTCAAAGTAATACAAGGGTAAGTCCCAAGATCGAATTCACAGGGACAAAGGGATTATCAAAGCGTTTGTGAGATTTTCTTTGTGTAAAAGATGTATCGATTATGAAAGATGAAAATTGATGTGGATCTATATTTCTAAAATTACCAAAACTAAGAGACTTAGAGAAAGTGTGTAGCAAATGAATTAAACTTGCAAGAAACAATAAAACAAACACTTGGGTTGGGTTTGAGATTCTTTTTATTTCGGATTCTAGATAATTTCTCGATTAACAATCCAGTCAAGGAATTGATATTCGGAAGATAAAAATTAAGCTCAAGTTTTTGCAATATTTTCTCAAGAAATTCTCTAATTTACTAGCCAAATTTATATTCGTAATCAATCGAAAGAGGCCTTGATAAATTCAAGCTTTTGTTGTGCCTTACGTCAACAACAAAACAAGAGCAAGAGCCGCAATCTATTTTCCATTTGAATCCGACTAGTAATTTAGTGAAATCAATATTGAACAACAAAATATTGCATCAAACTAGAATCTAAAATAAATTAAATCTCATTCCACAACCCAAGCTTTAGTAATTAGTTACACATGATATTTTTAGTAAAAAAAATAAATCTAAGTGGAACCATATCAAAAACTAAGAAAATACAAATAAACTTTAGAATGAAATAAAAATAAAAAGTCTATAATATCAGCTCGAAGAAATAAAACAAACTAAATTAAAGAAATAAATAATCTACGAAAACTAAAACGAAACCGTCACGCTAACAAGCATAAAATTAATATTGCGAAAAAAAAGAACTAAAGTTGCCTTGCTCTAAATTAACAAAACTAAGAAGTAAAACTCAACTTCAGATGCCGAAAACGAAAAGAAGAATAAATAAAATAAATGCTAAACAAAAGAACTAAAAAAAAGACCAACTCAAAGAAATCCAAAATGCTGAACTAAAAACCAGCAGAAACTTTGAACGAAAAGAAAAATAAACCGCCTAGTTCTGCTGCCCTCCATTCGAAAAAAAAAAAAGTAATGAAAGCCTCCTCTCTTCCGTAAAACTCTGGTTTATATAAGGTCTGCATATGTGTGAGCTGCATTGCACTTCCATCCGTGAGTTGCTGTTTTCTGCATGTTCCAGCCGTGAGTGAGTGGTTGCAAGTGTTTCTTAACTTTCTGCATGTGGTGCTGTTTTTGAGCTGCTTTGCTTTGTGTCTTGAATGTGCCGAGTGATGAGCTGCTGCCTTGCATGTGTGTGACTTTCTACATGTGCCTCTTGAGTTCTAGGAGCTTTTTCTGCATGTGCATGACTTTTCTTTAACTTTCTGCCTGAGTTTTTGTTGCTGTCCGAGTGATGCTGCATGTGTTTTTTCTGTTTTCTGCATGTTCCAGCCGTGAGTGAGTGGTTGTTCTGCATGTGCCATGAGTTTCCTCTTCATTCTGCATGTGTGTTGTGTTTCTACATGTGCCTCTTGCTTTATTTTCTGCATGTGTGTTGTGTTTCTGCATGTGCCTCTTGCTTTATTTTCTGCATTGAACTGCTGCTGTGTTTTACCGTGGCTTTCTGCATGTGTTTTCTGCACTTTCTGCTACTTTTGATCTTTTATTTTTTCTGCATGTGTGCTGCATATGCCGAGTTGTTTTCTGCTGCTGCTTTTCTTCTTTTGCTTCTCTGCATGTGTTGTGCCGTGAGTTTGCATTCAATTCCAAAATCCCAGTTATGCAATACATCTGATCAGTGTGAGGGGTGTACACCAAAAAATTCTAAAGCAGGCAAGTGCATACAGGACCATCTTTGGTTTGTACAATACGAGCATGACCCTCGGATAAAGAACAATTCAAGTGAGATTCAACATTCTTCTTACACGAAAATAGCACAGAATTAACGCAAGGCCAATCAATGATCACTGGTCTCTGAGGCTTTGCTATGGCTGGGAGCAAAAGATATTCAGTCTCAAGTCCCAAAATATCTCCATCCATATGCTCGTTTAAACTTTTCAAGTCATGATCAATAAGAACTCTTAAAAGAGTTTTCTGAAACCTTCTACACAAAAGGACCTGATCTGTGGTGAGATTAATCTCTCCTACATATTTCAAGTTCACTGTCAAACGACCCCTGTCAACATGCAAGTCAAAATGCAAGCTTCCAAGTTCAGCTTCTAGTTTATTTCTCAGGACAAGAACAATATCATGAACTTGAATATCGTAAACAAATTTCTGCTCCAGCTCAATTAAGTAGTAATGATGCAATATATTCGAATTCTTTGGAAGATGACCGATGACTCCAGTTTATAATTTACTGCATAATTAAGTGTTCAATTCATTTTTTAGTTAAATAATTTAATCACTTTAACAACTTAATATTGCAGTTTTAGCACTTTATCACACCCCCCAACTAGCTTTTTGCTAGACTCTAGCAAATGAAGCGAATGAATTCATGCAAAGGTGAAATTATCAACTTGAGAAATCTTGAGAATCACATGCCATGAAATAGATTTGTTGAGTTTAAGAACACTGGAGATAGATTAATCTGAATTTTGTATCAACTGAGAGATTTATACACAATTTAGTTAATCAACCAAGGGAATTACATGTAACAAAGCTTGCTTTCTTTTAAGTGCATGGAAATGGGGTTAGAATTCCAAGATTGACTACCAAGAGGCATTAATATTTCAATCACAACAACTAATCTGAGAAAACCCAC